>KE506037.1:125120-139286 GCA_000441515.1 Elaeis oleifera
TATATATATATATATGTATTATATATATATATATATATGTATATGTATATATATATATATATATATATATGTATATATATAAATAACAGCATCCTAGGCAACCTACACAATTAGGCAATCTATAGAGTAAATAATCATCCATAACCGTTATACAGAAAAAAATCCCATAATTAATCCAATTGGTGTCGTTCAATCCACAAAAAAAAAAGTAAATAGTGTACATACCACATGAACATACACTTATTGCTTTTTCTAAGATAAATAACACCATACCTCACGTATATAAATCAAATCAGAAACTTAGCCTGATCTATAAATCTAACACAGATAGCATAAGAAACCCATAAAAAATAACAATCTAGTACGATTCAAAGCCCAATAAAGAGATCCGTATTAGAAAAAGAGACTAAAAAATAAAATCTACAAAATAAAAAAAAAGTTTCAAGAACAGGGATACCACAGAGATACTCGAAAGGGAGGTGGCGTGTATACCGCGTTGGAGGATTGTGCTTAGGGGCTGAGCGCGAAGAGGGCATCCACGATGAACCGTAGTTTTTTTTGTTCCATGGGATCCACGGATGTGGAATAGGGGAAGGCAGGGTACACGGAGGATGAAGCACAGATTTTTTTTTTTCGTGGGATCCACGGACGTGGAATAGGGGAAGAGAGGGTACACAGAGGCACGTGAGAGAGAAGGTTTTTTTTGGAACAGGGGAAGGGAGGGTAGATAGAGGTTGAAGCGCAGGCTTTTTTTTCAATTTTTTGTGGGATCCACGGACGTGGAACCGGGAAGGAAGGGTACATGGAGGCACGCGAGAGAGAATCTTTCTTGGTGGAGGACATTTGTTTTTTTTGTGGGAGACAGGAGAATGCGAGGAGGCACCGCGGAGAAGGGAGAATGCGAGAGAACGGAGGCGCGTGATTTTTTTTCATGAAAAATTAATTCATGCTATTTTTATCCTATTGTGGTGTTTGGATAATAAAAAATGATCACAATAGATGAGAACTTTATTTTGACGATTGGTATAATATGCCATTGTAGAAATTTTTATTTGGCGATTGTACATGCGCCACCGAAAAACTGCCATAATACTTCAATTTTGTAGTAGTGTGAGAGTTATACACAAAAAAACTTCTACATTTCATTTAAAATAATGTGATTATAATAGATCAAACACCAAATCAAACAACTAAAAGAGAAAGATTCTGGTGTTAGCCGAGCTCTGGTCGATGACTTCCGAGTCCAATGCTTGCATGGTGGTGGGAAGAAGCAAAAGGGGAAGGTTTGTGGAAGCTTATTGCCTGGGGCTTTCCAACCCATCACCCTCTCCATCATTGCGTTGCCCTCAGGGTTCATTATCGCTATCCATGTTGGATCAAGGCCACTGAAATCCATCTAGAGGATGAGCCTCGACACCCAACTATGGCACTCACCTAAGCCCTCCATGAAGCCCTCCATTATAGTCCAGATTAGTTGTGCAACGACTGCTCCCTGGCGCCTTGAATGACTCTATCATTTAGAGAGGCTTTCTCTCGGCCTGGGCGACTTAGAATCAAACAATTTTAGCTCCTGATCTACAGTAGCCACCTAGAGCATTGCCACCTGAGCTGGTCCTTCTCAACCACCAGCCCGCTTTTGAGAGTCCCGACCTTAGCCTTCGGTTTGGCAGCTTTATCCTGGTCTCTTGTAAACCTAGTTGAAGTGTCTCCACCTAGTTCTAAATGCACCGCTCTCGGGAGAATCTATCTGGCAGGAAGAAGCAAGGAAGCTACCGACTTAGGAGAGAGAGCAATAGAACTACCTCTTGAGTTTATTTTTGGAACATGCAGAATGTTAAGGATTATTTTTTTTTCTCATTTCATTTCATCATCCTTTTATAGGAATATATAGATTACAATTATAGTCTAGGCCAGCTATTACAAGAAGAGCATTTCAAATTACATGCTATTGTAGTCTAGGCCTGCTATTACAAGAGAAGCATTTTAAATTATATGCTAAGTAAGGAGGCCAACTATTACAAGTGGAGCATTTTCAAATTTCATGCTAAGGAGGGGCCAAATATAAGAGTTGAGTTGTGCATTGATAAAAGGCCAAATATAGATGAACCAAATATGAAAGTTGAGTTGTGTGTTGACACACCTCCTCAAGTTGGAGATTCGGGACCATGAATCTTCAGCTTACCCCGTAAGAACTTGAAACATGAGGTACCCAAAGGCTTGGTGAGAATATCGACAAGCTGATCTTGGGTGGAAATAAACTGAATAGATAGTTGACATCGTGCAACATGTTCATGAATAAAATGAAAGTCAATTTCGACATGTTTCATACGAGCATGAAAAATAGGATTGATCGAGAGATAAGTGGCGCCAATAATATTGTCGCACCATAGAATTGGGGGCCCATATAAACGATGGCTTAGTTCTTGAAACAAGGACTCAAGTCAGATTAGTTTAACTGATGCATCAACTGAGGTCTTGTATTCAAACTCTATGGACGAGCGAGCAACTATCTTCTGTTTGCGAGATACCCAAAAATGAGATTGGGATTGAGAAAATTGCATAGCTCCCAGTGAAGCGCTGATCAGTCCCACTACCTGCCCAATCTGCATCGAAGAAGGCTTGGAGAGAATGACAGATCGACTGGCTAATATGTAACCCATGATTAGCTATTGCTTTAAGGTACCGTAAGATGCGCTTGACCATAACCTGATGATCAGCACTAAGAGACTGCATAAACTGACATACTTTATTCACTGTAAAGAAATATCAGGGCATGTCAAAGTAACATACTGAAGAGCTCCAATAATGGAGCGATACTGTGTGTGTGGTCCGGATGGAGAGCACCTTTGAATCAGAACCCTATGGTGTAGCCATTGGAGTCTGAATAGGTTTACAATTAATCATGTCTGCTTTGAAATGTAGATCTCTAATGTAGCGAGTTTGAGATAATAATATACTGATAGAGTTTTTGAACAGCTTCAATTCCAAAGAAAAATGGAGATTACCAAAATCCTTAATGGAGAATTCTATAGCTAGCTGACGAAGGAGTAGAGAGACTTGACTGAAGTCACTGCTGGTTACCAAACTATCATCAACATAAATGAGCACATAGATCACATGAGAGATCGTCATCAAAATAAATAATGAAGGATCGATCTTGCTGGCAACGAACCCTATTCTGAGAAGAAATTGAAAGAGATGATGAAATCAGGGACGGGTGATTGTTTAACCATATAGAGATTTAAGGAGATAACATACATAATCTGGATGGTCGCAGTCCTCAAAACCTAGCGGTTGAGACATATAGACTTCCTTTGTTAGGTTGCCATGTAGAAATATATTGTGAATATCTAACTATTAGATGGACCAACCCTGAGAGATTGCAAGACTAAGAACAAACCGAATTATGATAGGCTTGATGACCAGGCTGAATATTTCATCGTAGTCGAGGTCAAATTGTTGGTGGAACCTCTTAGCTACTAAGCGTGCTTTGTAGCACTCGAGAGAGCCATCAGCCTTTCACTTGATTCTGTACACCCATTCATATCCAACCAATTTTTTTTGATGAGATGAATGTGGTATGAGAGATCATGTACCGTTGCAAACTAGAGCATTAAATTTTCAGTCATTGCAGTACAACCACTTAGGGTGTTTAAATACCTGTGTAAAATAAGTAGGCTCTTTGGTGAGGATATTGGTGGTGAGGGTGGATGGTTGGTTTGGATGGGATCGAAGCACCATGGGATGGGTACGGGTGGGTTAAGTAGGTGGGTCAGAGGAAGGCGTGTCTAACTGAGAACCAGTTGTTGGAGAAGGTGTAGGAAGGGAGGATGCTGTTGATAAAGGGTTACGATAGAGATCAGTAAGTAATCTGATCCAAATAGGTACAGATTCATTAATGCTAGAGGGACAAAATGGTGTTAAGACAGACCGAGATATAAGAGATGCTACTGATGATGAGGTGGATAGATGGGGCAAAGGGGAATGGAGAATCGGTAGAGGAATAGATGGTAGTGGTAGGTGGCCTTTGTAGAGGTTGAAGAGATGTAACACCCTAAGGAGGGAAGGGGAGATGGTTGCGGTGGAGAATTCAATAGGGAGTGAGATTGAAAATGAAAGAATATTCATCAAAGCGAACATGCTTAGTGATATATGTACGATTTGTTGTCAAATTGAGACACCAATAGGCACTGTGAGAGGGACTATAGCTGAGAAATACACACGGTTGAGATCGGTACTCTATTTTGTGACGATTATAAGGACAAACATAGGGATAATGTAGACACCCAAAAATTTATAGAAAAGTATAGGATGGTGGTTTTATGTAAACGAGTTCAAAGGAGGATGCACCACTAGTTACTTTGGATGGCATCCTATTAATGAGAAAGACAACTGTTTCAAAAGCATAGTGCCAGTACAATATGGGCACAGACCCATGAGCAAAAAAGGAGAGGCTGGTCTCCGTAATATGATGGTGATGACATTCGATAGCCCCTTACTGCTTATGGGTGTAAGGAGCAGTCACACGATAGGTAATACCAATTTTACTAAAAAATGAGAAAGAGAGTAAAACTCCCCTCTCCTATTAGTTTGGATGGATTTGATAGTGCGAGAGAACTGCCGTTCAACCAAAATTTGAAATTGTAAGAAAATAGAAAACACATCAAATTTGCACATTAATGAATAAAATCAAATAAATTACTTTGATCATCAACAAAATTACATAGTAATGGTGTCCTAACAAAGATAGAGTTGGAGAAGGACCCCAAACATCACTATAAATAAGGTTTAAGAAAAACTGATTGCGACAATAGGATGGAGACAAATGCAACTTATTAGATTTGCCTAACTGACATGAGGAACAAAGAGGACGAAAATGTGTAGATTTGTAGGAAAGATTATTGATTTTCACCATAGAGCGAAGCAAGCAATAATAGAGATGGTCCAAACAATTGTGTCAGTCATCAAGAGTGGTATTCTCAGCTACATGAACAGATGCGACAAAGAAGAAGGACTGGAATAGAGAGTGTATAATCCTCCTTTACTTAGACTGGATAACACTGTGGACTTAGTGGTTCGATCCTTCACAAGAAATAAGATGGATAAATTTAAAAAGACATTATTATCTTTTGCAAACTGTTGTATGGAAAGTAAATTTTGAAATAAAGGAGATATGTAAATATTAGATAACTGAAAGAAAGAGAAGAGTGAGGAGAGAAAGAGAATCATGATCAATATGTGATATGTGTAACCCTTACCATTGCCTACATGCTCCTAATCAGAATCAGTATACTCATCATAGGAGGACATAGAATGAATGTCAGGAGTGAGATGGTGAGATGCGCCTATATCGGGGTACCAGATGAGGCAGTGGGGGGGTGGGAGTTGGGAGAAGCGATTGATCAAGGTGATGGTAAGATGGATTTAGAATTGAATATGATGAATATGAGAAATTGACATTGGGTTGTGGAGAGAGAAAGTATGGGTAGGGCTGCTGAGGGTGATAGAAGTAGTTTGCATTAGAGTGGTTACTGCAATTACAAAAGAAATACTATTGAGAACTACGACCATCAGGAGGGCCAAAATGATCACGACCTCGACCAAATCGGCCATACCCCCCATGACATCGAGTAAAGTCACGATTAGTAGAGGACCCAGGGTTACTAGAAGAATGGGATGAGTGTTAAAAGGTATTTGCAGTTGGATTGGTAGAAAAGGTGGCATTAGCAATAGTTAATTTTCTGAATGCCCGCATACTTTCATGGCTAAGTAAGAGCTTATGAAGTTCAGTATATGTTGGAGGAATATTTGGATTGAGAATGTTAGGGACCACATCTTGCAGATCATCATATAGAGCACGTAGCATATAGAGATTAAATTCGATTGGCTTAAGAGCATTACCAGATGCAGCAAGTTTATCAACCGCAGCTTTTGCATGTTGGAGAGGAGAGGTGACTATCTCATCTAGTTTTTGATGAAGATTCTGCAACTCTAGATGCAGAGACATGAGTCGGGTAGGAGATGCTGAACCAAAGGCTTTATGAAGAGTGCTTCCGCACTCAAAACTGATCTCTTTGTCAAAAAGAAGAGGAACCAAGTCTTCGAATAATGAAGTAATAAGAAGACTTACGAGTTGAGCATCTTGTTGTTGTTAGGCAGCAGCAGCAATAGGATTAGTGGATTGTGGATGAGAGCTATCGGGTAACCCAAACAGGCTCTAACCCTTTAAGAAAAGAGTAATTTGCTTTCTCCAGATCAAAAAGTTGGACGCATTCAACTTGATGGATAGAAAATGCTGCACCGATGGAAAGATGAGAGGAGTCGTTGTGTTTGGTGGAGAAGAAGAGAGATTGGAGGAGGTGGAGATAGATGAATCGATGGCCATAAGAGAGCACCGAAGAAAGAAGAAGGGACGCTCGTTGGAGCTTCAAGGCTCTGATACTATATTAAGGATAATTTTTTTTTCATTTCATTTTATTGTCCTCCTATAGGAATATATAGATTATAATTGTAGTCTAGACCAGCTATTATAAGAGGAGCATTTTCAAATTTTCATGCTAAGTAAGGAGAGGCCAAATACAAGAGTTGAGTTGTGCATTGATAAAAGACCAAATATAGATGAATTAAATATGGAAGTTAAGCTGTACGTTGATATAGAAGAACTGGCCATGTGAAAATCTCCCGGAACATGGTAGGAAAAATATTTGGTATTTTTTAAATGAGGCAAGCTTGCAGAGATATCCATCATTTTTATAAAGCCTTGAATGGTTCAAATAAGCATTGATAGTATGCTCACGAAGTATATGGAATTAGTTAATCTCAAAGGGTTCTACTCACCTGGTTGTCTTAGTTTGTAGCAAAAATTGTCATATGATAATTGATATATACGCTATTCTATCTTCATAGTTGATAATTTTTATAGCTCTTAGTTGACAACAGATTGATCTTTTTGAACCATAACAAGTGTATATGGTGTATAAGAAAAATCTAAGAAGAGAGTTGGCTTCTGTAGTGTTAGGATAATGTTCATTTAAGATAATGCCGTGCTGTCCTCTTCTCCACCATTCCATGCCCTGACGCTCTCTTCTCCGCTCTTTCGTGCCGTGCCGCATCACCCTCCTCTCCGCCATTCCAAGCCCTCCATTTGTGTTTCTTCCGCTGGTAAAAATGATAATCTATTTTCTAACTCCTTTCTTAGGGTGTCCAACTCCATTTGTGTTTGTTCGTATCATGTTTATAGTGTTATTTGCC
Organism: Elaeis oleifera; assembly: GCA_000441515.1. Taxonomy (NCBI): domain Eukaryota; kingdom Viridiplantae; phylum Streptophyta; class Magnoliopsida; order Arecales; family Arecaceae; genus Elaeis; species Elaeis oleifera. Next base: position 132,372 of record KE506037.1, read on the forward strand.
ATTTTATTGTTTCATGGTTATCTAACATGTTGTGATTATGAATAGGGATTTTAATGTAATATTATTTGTTGATGATTTAGCTTATAGAAAATAGTTAAGGTTCTTCTGATTTCTTTACAATATTTTTGTTGAAGAAAAAAAACGTGAAACAAATAGCTCCTATATACAATTTATTTGGGTTAATTTCTGTTGGAAGTATAAGACCACTTGCAGTTTTATCTTGGTTATAGCCAAAATTGAAATGATTCGGTTTTGATGTTTCGGACACAATTTGAAGCATGCGATTTACTAGTTCAGCTTGCTAATTTTTGTTATGCCACGAATACTTTGTGGATTGTTCCTTCCCCTTCATGGAGTGGTTCCATGCTCTCTTCTGAAGATTGATAAAGATGGTGAATAGTCCATGGCCGCTGCTGCTCAGAAAACTCAGACAAAATCCCAACCCCTCCCTCCACCTATCCACAACCTCATCATTCCACAGTCTTCTTCCTCCTCCCTTCACTTGTTCATTGTATCCTGATTTTTCATGCTTTATTAAATATCTTGATCTTTTCTTTTTATGATGGTTGTTAGACATTGCTGTCCATTACTGGTTATTATTATTCCAGTTAAATGTTTTGTTAATTTCAATGTTATCTTAATGAGTTTATTAGTTTCCATAAGAAGAAGTTGGTCTTTCAAGGTTCTCATTAATGAGTGTGTTAATTTCTCAATGTGATATTAATGACTCTGTTAGTTTTCTAAGTAAGAGTTGTCAATTGTCATGTATTTAAGTTATGTTGAGATCAATGAAAATATAACATCTTCATTCCAAAATCTGATAAGTTTCTAATTCCATCATGGTATCAGAGCTTCAAGGATCTTAAAGGGCAATCTTGGTCCACCAGCACCAGCAACAACAACAATAGATTAACCAGAGCTTGCAGCCTTCAGTATGGCTTCAACTAGTTCAGTTTCACTTCCAGCCCTGCTAGTATTCAAAGGAGAAAGTTATGATTTTTGTCTATTAAGATGAGAGCATTTCTCTTGGCATATGATCTCTGGGAGACAGTAGAAACTGGTTATCAACCTATGGAGTTGGGTGACAATCCCTCGATTGCTGAGATTAAGCAAGCTAAGGGGAATCCACTAAGAACTTCACGACTTTGTCTTTCATTCATTCAGCAGTAACAGAAGCAATCTTTCCCAGGATTGTTGGTGCAACAACAGCCAAGCAAGCTTGGGACACCTTGCAAGAAGAGTTTCAAGATTCTGAGAGAGTCAGAACTATCAAGCTTCAGAACTTGAGACGAGATTTCGAGCTATTGAGGATGAAAGAAGAACACTCAGTCAAAGATTATACTTCTAAACTCATAGAAATTGTAAACCAAATGAAGTTACATGGAGACACCATTACAGATGAGAGAGTAGTCCAAAAATTTTTTTTCAGTTTATCTGATAAATTTGATCCGAAAGTAGCAGCAATAGAAGAGTCTAAAGATCTTTCCAAGTTCTCTATCACTGAGCTTGTAGGTTCTTTGCAAGCACATGAGCAAAGAATCTCTTTCCGAAGTGAAAGTTCAGTTGAGGGGGCTTTCATGGCCAAGCAGAAAGCCAGATATTCTCCATAGTGAGAAAATGATCAAAGAAACAACAAGGAAAAAAGCAAATATGCCGATATAGGCAAAAAAGAAGAAAAAAGGGATCTTTCCCTCCTTGTGACATTTGTAAGAGGACTAACCATGAAGGGAAGAATTGCTACTGGAAAAAAACCATAATGCAGAATATGCAAGTATTTTGGCCATCTTGACAAAGATTATAGAAGAAATTACAATAGCAGCAGAATCAACAACAAAGCCAAAATCAACAAGCACACTTCACAATAGATGACACTAAAGAAGATCACCTTTCTTGTGTGTCATGTTGCAGATTCTAACAGTCAGGAGTCATGGTTGTTAGATAGTGCCTGCTCCAATCATATGACACCAGATCCATCAAAATTTAGCAAGTTGGATTCGGAGTACAAAGGAACAGTGAAGATTGGCAATAAAAATAGTCTTGCTGTTATAGGCAAAGGTATATTTTAGATTCAGACTGAGCATGGAATGAAGTACATTGATGATATGATTCTTGTTCCAGAAATTTGCAAGAATCTTCTAAGTGTTGGTCAAATGATGGAAAATGGTTACTCCTTAAATTTTAAAGGTGATGATTGCAAGATTTATGATCCATTTAATAAATTTTGATGAGAGTTAGAATGAAAGTTAGAAACTTTTCTCTTGAATTAAAGCATAGAAGCTTTACTGCCATGCATGTTGACTACAGTGAGTCTGATTTATGGTATAAGAGAATGGGCCATTTTAATCTAAAAGCTCTAAAGTATGCATCACAGAATCAGTTAGTGACTAATTTGCCTTCAGTTATCAATTGTAATAATGTATGTGAAGCATGCCAATTAGAAAAATGAACAGGCAGCCATTTCCAAAGGAGCAGAGCTAAAGAGTAATCCACAAGCTGGAGTTTGTACATACTGATGTTTGCGGCCCATGAGAACTCTATCTCTTAGTGGTAACAAGTACTTTATCTTGTTTATTGATGATTTTATCAGGATGTGTTGGGTTTACTTCTTGAGACAGAAATCAGAAGCTGCGGTGGTGTTCAAAAAGTTCAAAGGCCTTGTAGAGAAGCAAAGTGGATGTCCTATCAAAGTTCTTAGATCAGATAGAGGAGAATACACCTTTGGTGAGTTTGACAGATTTTGTGAACAAGAAGGCATGGAGCATCAGGTGACAGTAGCTTATTCTCTTCAATAAAATGGAGTTGCAGAAAGGAAGAATAGAACTGTGATGGAGATGACCAGGTGCATGCTCAATGAGAAACAACTTCCAAAGAAATTTTGGGCTGAAGGAGTTTATACCTCAGTTTATTTGCTCAATAGACTTCCAACCAAAGCAGCATATGGAGCTACACCAATAAAAGTTTGGAGTGGCAGGAAACCAAGTGCTAAGCACCTAAAGTATTTGGTTCTCCTTGCTACATCCATGTGCCAGATGAAAAGAGACAAAAGCTAGATGAGAAAGCTGAAAAAGATATTTTTTGGGCTATAGCAATCAGTCCAAAGGATACAGAATTTTCAACTTGAAGATCGAGAAGATTGTAGTTAATAGAGACGTTCAAGTTGATGAGCATGTTGTCTGGGATTGGAAGCAAAAGGTTGAAGAAAGAAGAGTTATTTCAGAAGTGAAATCAGAATTGCAGGAAGCTTCTCCTCCAACAAAAAATGTAAATTCTGATGATGAGTCTCTAATAAGAAAAATCAGATCGCTTACAGACATATACAACTGCAATATGACCATTTTTGAACCTGTCAATTATGAGGATGCAGCCAAAATTCCAAAATAGAAAGCAGTCGTAGAGGAGGAGATAAAGATGATCAACAAAAGTGACACATGGCAGCTCATTCCTCAACCAGAAGATAAGAAGCTTGTAGGAGTAAAGTGGATTTTCAAGACAAAACTAAATCCAGATGGTTCAATCAACAAGCACAAAGCAAGACTTATTGTAAAAGGCTATTTCCAGCAGTATGGAGTGGATTATTCAGACACATTTGCTCCTGTTGCGAGATTGGACACCATTAGAGTTCTCTTTGCAATAGCAGCTCAAAAACAATGCAAGTATATCAGCTAGATGTCAAATTAGCATTTTTAAATGGCTTCCTTCAGGAGGAGATCTATGTTGATCAACCAGAAGGATTTCAAAATCCAAGAAAGGAAGATTGGGTATACAAGCTCAATAAAGCCTTGTATTGTCTGAAACAAGCTCCTCAAGCTTGGTATTCCAAATTGATGAATATTTTCAGCAGCAAGGATTTGCTAGAAGTCAGAATGATCCTACTCTTTATGTTAAATCAATTGGTGAGATTGATGTTATTATCATTTCCTTGTATGTGGATGATTTGCTTGTTATAGGAAGCAATGCAAAGTTGATTGATGAGTTTAAGAAGAGCATGAATGCAGAATTTGAGATGTCAGATCTTGGAAAGCTTCATTACTTCTAGGAATGGAGGTGCATCAATCAAAGAAAAAAAAATTTATCTCTTAAAAGAAGTATGTAGAGGATATCTTAAAGAAGTTTAATATGCAGTATTGTAAGTCAACTGCAACCCTCTTGCTCTCAATCTCAAAGAAGGATGGAGATAAGCAGGTTGATGAGAAGTTATATAGAAGTCTTGTTGGGAGTTTGCTATACTTAATAGCAACTAGACCAGATTTGATGTTTGCTGCAAATTTTTGTCCAAGTTTGTGAGTTTTCCAACAGAAGTGCATTTTGGTGTAGCAAAGAGAGTGCTAAGGTACATCAGAGGTACTACAGATTTTGGTGTCATGTTTTCTGCAGAATCAAGTGTCAAATTCACTGGTTATTCAGATAGTGATTGGGCTGGATCAGTTGATGATATGAAGAGTATATCAGGTTATGTGTTTATGCTTAATTTAGGTGCATTTTCATGGCATTCTGTGAAGCAGAAACTTTGCACAGTCATCAGCAGAAGCAGAGTATATTGCAGCTTCTGCAGCAGTTAACCAAGCCTTATGGTTAAAGAAATTTTAGTAGATCTGAAGCAAGAACAGGAAGGAGCTATGAAAATTAAATGTGACAATCAATCAACAATTGCTATGGCCAAGAATCCAGTTAGTCATGGAAGAACCAAGCATATCAAGATCAAATACCATTTCATTAGGGAAGTTGAGAAGTCAGGAGAAGTAAGCTTTGGTGTATTGCAGATAAGAAGAACAGCTGGGAGACAATTTTATCAAGGCTTTGCCTAGGTTCAAGTTTGAGTTCATGAGAAGCATATTTTCGGAGTTTGCAGCAATGGCAGCAAGGAGGAGTGTTAGACGTTGCTGTCCATTATTGGTTATTATTATTTTAGTTAAATATTTTGTTAGTTCTAATGTTATCTTAATGACTTTATTAGTTCCCATAAGAAGAAGTTGGTCTTTCAAGGTTCTCATTAATGAGTCTATTAATTTCTCAATGTGATATTAATGAGTCTGTTAGTTTCTCTAAGTAAGAGTTGTCAATTGTCATGTATTTAAGTTATGTTGAGATCAATGAAAAATGTGACGTCTTCGTTCCAAAATCTGACAAATTTTCTAATTCCATCAATGGTTCCCTTGCAAACGCTTGAACAGAAGCCCAAACATAATGGTGATATCCAATCTAATTGATCTTGAGGTGCAAAGCAGTGTAGAATTTCATCATACTACTACACAAAGTGAGACAGAATCAGATTCCAAGCCACTGATGTCATAGTTTCAGCTAATAGCTTATAGGCAGAGATCAATCAGACCCATAAACCTATAGCTTATATGCATCATTGGCTTTCAGATAGATTTACTGAAACCAGAATACTAGATATCAATTTGAGCTTGCAATCAGCCAACTGAAACTTACAGGCATACCTTAGATCACTACCTTGAAGCCTCTTCCTTCTCTATTATTTTTACAGTTATTTTGTAGTCCAGTCTCCCATATTCAGTATGCAATAAAAAATAGTTTTGCATAATAAAGTATATCTCTGTTTTTCTTCTTCCTTTAGACAAGGTGTAAATTTATGTCCATCAAAAGCTGATTTTAAGTAATATATTTGCTCTGCAAATTATAGATATAAACGTAAGCAAGGGCATCTACCAATGTGAACAATCCATCAATACAAGGATAAGTGATGCAGAGTAAAGTCTAGGGATGATAGATTTAAAATTAGAACTAGTGTAATGCGAATCCTAAATATACAAATGCAAAATTGAAATCTGAATTTGATGCAAGTTAATTTTAATAATAAAATCTTATAAAAATACCAATAGTAGGAACCAAAGAAATAGAATTAAACGAGAAAAGAATAGGAAAGGCTAAAAATTTACCGAGGCTCATAAGTATATATTGTTGTTAATTCTGCTCAAATATGAGTTCGTTTAAGTTCCTGCGAAGTTTAAGCCTCCACTTTTCCATTAGATGTCGGATCCAAAGCTTGGAAGGTTCCATGTTTTCAGACTTGGTGATCAAAATCAAAAAAATTGGCATGCTAAAAATTGTTGAGCTATGATCGGGATGGCGCGGTAGTAGGTCAGTGTCGGTTTTACGTCAGGATTGATGGTAGATACAACTTGACTAAGGGGAGAATAAAGTGAATAAAATAGTTAAAATGAATTTGAAAATCACTCCGATACGGCCTCACACTGTTCGACACAAAGTGCAAAAGCAAACATTTAAGAGGAAACTTTTCCTTTTTTTTTCTTCTTCTTCTTGAATACAATGCACCTTTATAGACCATTAGCTTAACAAATTTACGAAACTAAGCAGATAACAACTAAATAAATTCAAAATAACAACTTGAAACAAACTCCTAACAGAATATCCAAAATAATAATTTAAAACAAATCACTAACAAAATATCTAAAATAACAACTTAAAATAAATCCCAGCAACTAATGGATCTAATCACATTCATCGAATGTGGATGGACTCAACCAGGAGTAATGGGTGCGAGCCCGTCATCAAGCTAGACGCTCAAATATCGAAGGCAACGGTGCACGTACATAGGTTCAAAATGTACCCGATTTTGCATCAACAAGCATGGACAGAAGAATGATGAAAAATTAGTAATCTGGTTTGCTAGAACAACATGTTAAGTCTATATCATGGATGTAGACTTGTTCCAATCTTTCTCTGAAAAGGATGACTAGTGTTTCAAATATAATTTTTCTCTTCCTAAGTTTTTAGCTTTTTGCTGGAGTATAGACTCTATCATTGTCTAGAAAGTGTTTCAATTGAATCATCAGCATAAAAAATCTGTGTAGACCTTAAGTCACAGCCGTGACTTATGTCCTAGTAATTCATTCATGAAATCCTAGTATTTCCCAATCTTGCACCTAGAGG
>KE506037.1:155261-167115 GCA_000441515.1 Elaeis oleifera
TAATAGATCAATTCCTATTGGGTATTGGAGAGAATCATAGAGTACCACATTGATAGGAGAATATTCTATATAATGAAACAATTCAAAATATTTCCTATTGACAAGAGTTATCCAGCCCAAGGATCATATGGAATCATATTGATTGCGAGAATCTTACATATTATGCAACAATTCAAAATTTTTCTTTATCAACAGGATGATGTAGTCAAAGAATCATAAAGAATCAAGCTGACTAAGAGATTTTATCATATAATACAATAATTAAAAATCTTTCTTTATTAGTAATATCATGCAGCTTAAGAATCATGGAGAATCAAGCCGATTAAAAAATTCTTTCATATAATGCAACAATTCAAAATCTTTCTTATAGTATGAAAGCACATCTTTTTATAAATTATTTTTTTAATGATATTTGGCCCTGTGTACTATAAATTTTAAGTAATGAATGAATTATGTATCGCCTTTTTCTTTAAATATCTAGCCTCAATAATTCTTTTATGGTATAAGAGCTCTATGCTTAAACAAGCCAACAATCTAAGTCTTGTTTTTTGTCTTTGGTTGAAGAAATCTTTTCAAGTGCCTCCAATCCTATGATAGTGTCCAATGCTCTCTCTTCAATCCCAAACAATATTCATGTCTCTATAAATGCTGCAGCCCAATTACTGCTGACACTCATAGCTATGAACTATTCATCGTGGCATGCTCAATTTAATGTACTTCTTGTTGGCTATGATTTGTTGGGATTTGTTGATGGAACCATATCCCCTCCACCCATGACTGTTGTCAATGATGGGACAAGGAGGCCAAATCCGGCTTATTTTGATTGGCTTTGACAAGATAAACCGTTGCTTCATTCAATAATAGCCTCCACTCCTAACTCAATCATGCCTCTCATCACTTCTACAAAGACCTTGTATGAAGCATGGGAGAAGCTAGTACGTCTCTTCGCAAATAGGACATGTTCGTGTGTTAAGAGTCCTAAGGAGCACCTAATGCTCACTAAGCATAATACTCATATGGCAACTGAATACTTACAACTCATGAAAGGTGTTGCTGATGAACTTGCTCTTATTAATATTCTTATTAGTTAGAATAATTTGATCATTCATATTCTTAATAGCCTGGGTCGGAATTTAAGGAGATTTCTACTGTAATTCGAGTTTGAGAGACTCATCGCCTTTGAAGAACTTCGTGACAAACATATTGAATTTAAATAGTATTTGAAGAGAGAAAAAGTTAGAAGTGAGGTTTCTATAGCCACTACCAACTAATAAAAAAATCTGATATTTATCGTCATCATAACAAAGTCAAAACTGGCCCAATACAATCAATCTTTCGAATCATCAAAAGCACCATGGTCCTCAAGCTGATCATCCAAACTAACTTTAAGGGTGACATATCAAATTCATGATAAGTTAGGCCACACACCAAACAGTGTTATCATGCCAAACAATATTTTTTTCTCTCAGCTGGTTGCAACTTGTGCCACTTCCTCTCATACCTTCGATAAAAGTTGGTTCATGGACTTGGCCACCTCTCACTATATAACATCCAATATATGGAATTTATCTCTTCACTTAGTTATGGTGGTTCTGATGAAATAATCATTGATTATGGGTTAGATTTGGAGATTACAGATACTAGTTCTATAATATTTTTCTCTTCTACTATGCTTCGTATTCATTATCTAATGTTCTATATTCTTTTTATCCAAAAAAATTAATTTCCATCTCTAAGTTTTGCAAAACTACTCAATCTTTTATTGAATTTTTTTGATTATTTTCTGGAGAAGGATTTCCACACCAAGGCGATTCTAACTCGAGGCCTAAATAATAATGACGTCTATGACATGCCATCCTCGGTGAATGTATCTCAAACTTGGCCTTTGGTTATGGTTGGTATTTGTGCATCACCATATGATTGGCATAAGCATCCTGCCCATCCTTCTGCTTGAATTCTTCAACATCTTTGAGGTCTGATTTACTACCCTCTTTTTCAAAGTCCACTCCTACCTCACTTTGTAATTTGTGTCAATAAAATCCATCGACTTTCCTTTGATGTATCGAGTTTGTCAAGTCATTGTCCTCTTGATCTTCTTTATACTAATGTATGGGGTCTGGCACCTATGCAATATATTGATGGTTTCAATTATTATATAATTTTTGTTGACCACTACACCAAATATATATGGTTCTATCCTATTAAAACAAGTCTGATATCTTTTCACTATTTCTTAAATTCAAAAAACTGGTTGAAAATTGTTTTTTCACTTCAATTATTTTAATATATTTGGATGGGTGGTAATTTTAATTTTTTTTTATCTCATGGCATCACTTACCTTCAAACCTCTCTTCACACATCTGAATATAATGGTTTTGTGGAGTGTTATCATAGACATATTGTTGAAACTGAACTAATACTATTACATCAAGCACTCGTCTTTTTGGTCTATGCTCTTTAAACAACTATCTATTTAATTAATCATCTACCCACATGAGTTCTTGATCTCAAATTATCCTTTGAAGCTCTATTTAATGTCCATCCATCTTATACTAAACTTCATATCATCGGGTGTCTATGTTATCCTTGTCTAAAGCTATAACTAAAATAACTTGATCCTCGATCTAGACTTTGTATTTTTCTTAGTTATTATTTCATCAAAGTGCTTATAAATGTTATGATTCTAGCACCAAGAAATTTATATCTTGCATCATGTTATCTTTGATGAATCTGTATTCCTTTTCCATTCATTCTCAAAATTCCTCTTGTGATCCTTTGAATCTTTAGATGGCCGGCTTCCTCACAAATCAACCAACCAAAGATTGGTGTTCTTGACCAATAATACGCCATTATATGGCACTTTGCATGAAGCATCTTGACCACCACCAACATCATGCGCAAGGCCCCAAAGTGTAGCTCCTCCACCACAATTGCATGGCAACTCCTCATCTCTAACTAAGTCTCCATCTTCACCTATAAGTCCTTCTTGTGTGTCCCCCACATGTCCACCTTTGTCATCCACCATAAATATCCAACCAACCTCTTCCTCCTTCCTATCACCCATTTTCATTTCTAATCCAATCCCATACTGCAGACGTTTGATGATCACAAGGTCCCTTTCAAACTAGAACAACTATATAGTATCACCAAACATCCCCTTCCACCTGCTCAAGAACTAACATGTGTATCTCAAGCTCTAAAAGATTCTAACCTGGTGGGCTGCTATGTCAGATGAATTCAATACTTTTCTTTCGAAGGATACTTGGAAATTAGTTTTAGCTCACCAAAATCAAAATATAGTGCAATATAAATAGAGATTTTGTATCAAGCAAAATTTTGATGGCGGTATTGCTCACTATAAAGTGAGAATTATCATCAAGAACTTCCACTAAAGACTTGGCCTTGATTATCATGATACATTCAGTCTAGTATTAAGACTAACTATAATTAGAGTTGTTCTCTGTATTACTTTAGCAAAAGGGTGGACACTTCAACAACTGGATGTGAATAATGTATTTTTGCATGGTAGTCTTATTAAAGAGGTTTATATGCAACAACTATTGGATTTTATTGATCCCTCTATCTACATATGTCTACTGACTTAAAAAGGCCATCTATAGACCAAAGCAGGCTCCTTGGGCATGGTATCATGCTCTTAGTAGCTTTGTTATTAAGTATAGCTTTATTCAAACAAATTCGATCATGATGGCATTACTGCATACTTTCTAGTATATGTGGATGATTTAATTCTCACTAGCGGTGACAACTCATTAATTTCTTACAAGTTTGTTCAAGCTCTTTTAGAAAATTCTTTTTAAAAGACTTGAGGGACCTTCATTATTTCTTGGGTGTTGAAGTTTTACTTATATCTTTTGGTCTTTTCCTCCCTCAACACAAGTATATCCGAGATTAACTTTGTCATATGCATATGTTTGGAGTTAAGGAAGTTGCTACTCCCCTGTGTACAACTAGTTATCCTAGTCTTCATAATGGTTCTCCTCGAATTGAAGATATCGAATGTAGACAAGTTGTTGGCGCTTTACAATATCTATCTTTTACTCGGCCAGATATCATATTTATAGTCAACAAATTATCTTAATTCATGCATAAACCCTTGGAAACTTATTGGAGTGCCATCAAATATGTACTTCGATATCTTAAGGGAACTATTTATCATGGCTTACAGTTTAGGCATTATTCTTCTCCCTCTCTTCATGTCTACTTTGATGTTGATTGGGTGGGTGATAAAAATGATTGCACATGCGCTGTGACTTACATTATATTTTTTCAAAATAATCCTATCCTATGGAGTTCATAGAAGTAACGATATGTCGCTTATCAAGCTGTTACTGCTACAACTTCAGAATTAGCTTAGGTTCTCTCATTTCTATATGAATTGGATGTCTCTATTCCCACTTCTCTGAAAAGTTATTGAGATAATATTGGTGCCACATATGTATGTACTTATCCTATGTTTTACTTCAAGATAAAACGTACTGCTATAGATTATCATTTTGTGTAGGATAAAGTTCCCAAGGTTTTTAAAAGTCTCTTATGTATCTATCCAACACCAATTTACAGATGTACTAACTAAACCTCTATCTTAACAATGGCTCACCTTTCTTCATTTCAAGATAAGTGTCTTCAATGGATCCCCTATCTTGCGAGGACGTATTGGAGAGAATTATTGAGTATCACATTGATTAGAAAAATCTCGTATATAGTACAATAATTCAAAATAATTTTCTATTGATAAGAATCATGTAGTTCAAAAATCATGCAGAATCATATTGATTAGGAGATCTTACATATTATAGAGTAATTCAAAATCTTTCTTTATCGATAAGATCATGCAGTCCAATAATCATGGAGAATCATGCCCACTAAAAGATTCTTTTATACAGTATAACAATTCAAAATCTTTTTTATCGGCAAGATCATGTAATCCAAGAATCATGGAGGATCAAGCCAACTAAGAGATTCTTTCATATAGTGTACAAATTCAAAATCATTTTCTTATAGTATGAAACCATATCATTTTTATAATCCATTTCCTTCAATAATGTTGGCCCTATGTACTATAAATTTATAAACAATGAATGAATTATGTGTGGCCTTTTTCTCTCAAATATGTAGCCTCAATAATTGTTTTACCGGGGATGTTCCTTTGGTATCTGATGTAGAGCCACTTGCACATAAATTGCATTCCCCTATCGATTCTGGTAACATTTCTAATTTTTACTCCTTGTACTTTGGTTAATTGCAATATATCCTAGAGACTAATCAGATAGTAGTAGTGGGGGGAGGAGGGTGGGTCAGTCAGAAACCATTCTAGAGAAACAGTGGAATCTAGTGATTCTCACCATGCGAGCCCCCTACGATCCCCTATACATGGAGCTCTTCATTCACCATGAACCATGTAACTTGGGATTGTGGGGTGCATCAAAATGCCCCTTTGTAAATTATGCTAAGTTGCTTCTTAGAACCCATAATCTTGATGATTGCTATTTTTTGGAAACTCGGCTCTCTATGAATGCATTATCTCGAGTCCAAAGATTGATGGGTCCGACAAGCCATGATTCGACAAGCCTAGTAATGGTCTCGTCATCATTCATATGAAGCATGATTTTCTTATCTCCTACATAAAACTAAGTCGGCATTATGTAAATCGAATAGGCAGTATGTAGAGAATATTTTTCAATAGGAAGTTTATATGATTGGTTGGTGCAACTTCAAAAGAATCTCACCTTGGTGGTTTGTCACTCATTGATCATTTCCAACTGCTTCATACACTCCAGGACAACAATGCTAAACTAAAACTTCAGGCAATTTTTAGAGACAAAAATCTCAAATTACATGGATCAAAGAGGAAGATACTAACTCGAGATACTTTCGTAAGCCCAAAATTAGCTAGTGTAGGAGGAATAAATTTATTGCTTCAATAGCATAATGCGAGGCTAGGAGATCATAAGGTTAGTATTTGTGATTTACTTGTACAACACTTTTATGCTCAATGGACACAACGTAATTATTCTATATATGTTAGATCGGTTGCCTCCAATTCTGGTATTAGTAAGTGCTGACCAAATAATTATTTATTAAACCAGTTATAGATCGGGAGGTCAAAGATGTGGTCCATGGGATGCACCTAGATAAGCTTAAGACATTGGGCCCCGGTGTGTTCCTACCTCTCTTTTTACAAAAATTCTAACCTATTATTAAGGCTGATGTTATTCTCACTATCAACAAATGCTTTAGTTATATATGAAACTCAGCCTTTAACCTGGAAATAAACCCTTATTACCCTCATTCATAAGAAACCTAATCCTAGCCATGTAACTGATCTATAACTATAAGCTTATGTAATACAATCCATAAAATTATGTCCAAAATTTTAGTGCAAAGACTTAAGCCACCCATACCTAATTTTGTATTCTTTAAGGACAGGCCTGGGACTAGAAAAATGCTCAAAGGCCTGTTTCTAGAGAAAAAGGGGCGAAGCCCCTATTCAAAGCTAACACAGAGATGGAATCCGTCTCCTACTCTGACATTGGTAGGATGCACTGGCTATTTAGCCACCCCACCACTCCCTCGAGAGGCCTCTAACTCTCTCTCTCTCTTCATTTATCTTGGAATTTTTCACCTTCATCATGGCCAAAACTTGCCAGTGACAAAGTAATGATGACTATTCTCTTACCTACTTGGTTGTCCCACCTATCTCTTCCTGTTTTGACTCATTATTGGTTGGATTCCATCAAAAATCATCAGATTTCACCTAACAGCTAAGCCTTTTTTTCTTCACCCACTTCTCTCTTCTTTTTCTTTTTATTTTCTGACCATTTCTAGCATTGGCACCTATTAGTGTGGCCCTCGGCCTCTCCCCTGTATTTTTATTTGCCTGCATAGTGTCTCAACCACCGATGAGCAAGCTAGAACACAAATCAAATCGAGCCAAGGAGACTCCTGCTCTGTCTTTTTTTTATTCCTTTCTTGCATTGCATGACCATCTTTCTGTTGTCGTGCTCAACCGTGGGACTTTGGGTCGTGAAGCCCCACCACTATTGGCTCCAACCACTTCTGCCTATCTGCCCTCTGCCCTTTTCTAGGAGGCTAGTGCCCTTCCCTATTTTGCCAAAGAAAGAAGAAGAAGCAAAGAAAAAGAAAAGAAGAAAAAAAGAAGAAAGAAAGAATTCCTCTCTCTAGGCTCTTCTTCTTCTCTAGCTCTCCCCTTCCCCCCCCCCCCCCATTGTTGATGGTGGACCCTAGATGATCCCCCTCTATAACCTATAATGACCTTGGTAAGGGGGTCCTGATCCCTTGGCCATTAGGCAACATGCTAGCTCCAACCCGGCCCATGCTGGACGTCACTAGATTTCCTATCAATACTTTCTATAGTGTTATTTATATCATAATATGACTCTTAATTTATAGTTGATAAATTAGATAATCCAGATTGGACTGACCGGAATGTTAGGTGCCACCACTTCTTCAGCCCTATGAAGATTTTGAGACTTAAAATTTTTATTCTTAAAATAATTATGGTTAAACTTTGATAAAAATATAATTTCAGATATTTAATTATGAAGAAGAATCTTGGAATTAGTTAGATTTATCCACTCATTATTCGTGCAAGATAAATAATAATCTATTTTTTTTAGATATTTTGTTAAATAATTTAATTTTTACATTAGATAATTATTTATTAATTTATATGCAATTAGTGAGTTTTATGAAAATATGTTATTGAATGAAAAGAAAGCATGTAATTTTGAGATAATATCTTTTTGGAATACTATTAATTTACTGATTTTCATAGAATATGTGTGTTTTGATAGGATTATTATACATATGTTATTTTAAAAAGAGAGCATTCATATGTTTATATTTGAACTCTCAGTTTGACTATATTCTGGATCTTATCAATTAGAGATTATGTATCGACATTTTGACTAGCTATTATTAAGCTGATTGTTTCAATTTTTGACCCCACCATAAGGTCTAAATTTGATATTTTGGCCCATGCCTTAGTGTATTGGTGTAGTATTCAGGGTATAGGTGCAGTTATATTTCTGTTTCTAGTCTAACCATAAGGTATAAATTTGATCATAATTAAAGACTGTTGAGTTGAATGTAATTTATTTTGATTTTGATTTATAATTATGTATATGAATATATGAACAATATTTACTTTACTAAATTTATATTTTGAAATAGAATTGATTATGTCTTTATACTAATTCATGGTAATTTATATTTGACTATTGTATCTTATGATATTATATGAATTATATAGTTAAGGTATTCATTAGTTAATGGGTTGTTGAACTCCTTTCTCTTTTTTTTCAGATTCAATTATTTAATTATTGACATAGATATTACTCTAGAAGTAAGACTAGAAGCGAGATTCGACAATATCAATATAGTTTAGATTGAAAATTATTATAATATTTTATAAGACTATTATTTGAGATTTAATTAATATAAGATTTAAAGTTTATTCATCAGTTAGATTTATTAAAAAATTAAATCTTAAAGTTTAGTTATTTAAATTCTTTTAATTCTCATGTTTTGATATCACATTGGAATACATTATATACTTGTGTAGAGAATTTTTTATGAGTATATGCCCTGTTACTATGTTTGCCTTTATAACGATCAAAATTTGTCGATGATGAGGTAATGACAACTCTTCTGTCACTTATTCAATCATCCTAATCACCCTCTCTATTTTGACTCATTATTGATTGAATTGCATTGATGAATCATCGGATTTAGGTAACAGTCATGCCCTTGTTCTCCACCTATCTTCTCTTCTTTTTTAATTTTTCCGACCATTTCTACAATCGGCATTCATTGTCGGTCTCACCCCTGCATCCGCCATTAGCTTGTGTTAGTGTCCTAACCATCGGTGAGCAGGCTAGAACCTATAATCAACTGAGCCTAAGAAACCCTTGCTTGGCTCTATTATTTTATTTCCTCTTCTTGCATTACTAGGCCTTTAGGTTGAGTAGTCCCACCACCATGTATCCTCCCTTTGCCCTTTTCTAGTTAGGAGGAGACCAATGTCCTTCCCCTATTTTGCCAAAGAAAGAAGAAGAAGAAGAAGATAAGAAAAAGAGAAGAAGAAAAAGAGAAGAAACAAAAAATTCTTTCTCTCTGTAACCTCTCTCTCTCTCTTTATTGTTGATGAAGAGTGGACTCCAAAGGGTCTCCCTTTATAACCTATGCTAACTTTGGTAAGGTGGTCCTAATCCCTTGGCTGTCAAGTAGCATACCAACCCCAAGTCGGTGCATGTTGAGCATCCCTAGATTTCACCAATAATATTTTCTATAGTGTTATTTATATTCTAATATGATTCTTAATTAGTAGTTAATCAATTAGATGACCTAGATTACGTCAATCAGGGATGTCAAGCACTACTACTGAGTTGGCCATATGAGGGTTTTAAGACTTACGATTTTTTTAATCTTAAAATAATCATGCTTAAATTTTAATATAATTTAGGATATTTAGTTTTGAATAAGAATCCCAAGATTAATTGGATTTGTCTGCTCATTGTTCCTGCAAGGTAAGTAATATCTATCTTTCTAGATATTTATTAAATAATTTATTTTTTATCAAATAGATTATTCATCGATTTATATGCGATTGGTAAGTTTTACGAAATTATTTTTTTGAATGGAAAGTAAGCATGTAATTTCAAGATAATATTATTTTTGGAATACTATCAATTTATTGATTCATATAGAATATGCATATTTTGATTGGATTGTAATATATATGTTATTTTATAGAGAGATAGCTTTGAACTTATAGCTTCACTATATTTCAGATTCTACTAATTGGGAGTTTCGCATGCATTGGCACTATGACTATTATTGAGCTCATTGTTTCTGTTTTTGACACCACCGCAGAATATAAATATGGTATTCTAGCCCATGTCATAGTACATAAGTGCAGTATTTTGACCTATTCTATAGTATAGAGGTATCTTGCATTTAGATTAGCACTGGCCACAAAGATAATAGAGACCTTTCCACTTATTGGATGGTACGGATCCAATCCAATTCTGATTATATCTCTATATATATGTTTTGATAAGATATGTTGCCTTTCGAGGTATAAGTACTTTTTAAAGATTTTTTTTGTCTTCTACTCTGTAATCTCTAACTTTGAAGATAGTGAAAATCTCTGTCTATCTCTGCAATGGCTTTTCTTGATCTAAGGGTTTCCACGTAAATCCTATGTGTTTGTATTGATCTGTGTTTCTTCAATTTCTCTTTTATTGATGTCTTGCTACAATATGTAGGATATAAGTGCAGTTCTATTTTGTTTCTGATCTAACCATAGGATATAAGTATGATCATAGTTAAAGACTGTTAAGTTGATCGTAGTCTAATTTGAATCAAATTTTTAATTATGTATATGGATATTTGAAAATATTTATTTATTGGATTTGTGTTTTGAAATAGAATTAGTTGTATCTTTATATTGATTCATGGTAATTTATATTAGACTATTGTGTCTTATGATATTATATAAATTATCTAGTTAAGGTATTCATTATTATTAGACTATCGAGCTCCTTATCTCTTCTTTTTTTTTTTCAGATTAAGCTATTTAATTATGGATGTAGTTATTATTCTGAAAATAGTACTAGAAGTGAGATTTGACAATATTAATATAGTTTAGATTTAGATTTATTATAATCTTCTACAATGCTATTATTTGAGGTATAATTGATGTAAGACTTTTAAATCTTATTTCTTAGTTGAATTTGTTAATAAATTAATTTTAGATTTATTTATTTAAATTCCTTTTATTGCGATATATTTGATATCATATTGGAATGCCTCGTGTACTTGTCAGGAGAGTTCTCCATAAATAAGCAATGATTGTCATGACTCTGGCTCGCAATCTTTAGTTGGAGGCATTACAACCAAAGGTGCCCTTCTTCATGGTCGTAGAATTGGACAATCTCCTAGTCATATAAGAAATTAGGCACTCTTTTAGTCAGGGTCAAAAGCTTAATGCTTGTTAAGGTTGATATGAAAAACTTTTGATCACATCCTTTGGGGTTTTGTTCTGGGGGAATCACTATAGCTTTCATCCTCATTTCATTGACTGGGTGCATGCTTGTGTTATGGACCCTAGTTTATCTTTACTAGTTAACTAGCAAGTAACCCGTACTATACAGCAAGCTCTACTTAAATGATAAAATAAATAATAAAATATAAATAAATAAATAAATAAATAATTTTTAAACATATAAATTTTTTTATAAAGATTATGTTGGTCATATTTTTTCTCTTGAAAACATACAATCATTCAATGCAAAGTAATTGCTACTTAATAATGGCTCAATAAGATGCTATATACATCAAGTATAAGACACTGAGTATTATCCCTATCTAGAACTTCATCTTTGGAGAACTAAACTAAAATTTAAATTTATGCTATATAGATAAAGAATGAATTTATTTATTTATTTGTAGATAAAAATTTAATTTATACATGGAGTTAAAAGATGCTGTAGTTGCAATCAGTACTGCAATATTGTAGCCATAATTTTACAGTGAAGAAAAAAAATAAATTATTACAACCATTCCATAAAAACTAATAAAAATAATAAACAACTAAATATATAAAATAATTGTTAATTTCTTTTTTTTAACTATGTACAACATATTTTTTTCCTACAAAAAAGAAAGCATATCCGAAATCACATATTTTAAATTTTTTAAAAAATTATGGAAGATAATTTTTAAAAGACGTTGTAATAGCTTCCATAATTTTTCATCAAGGAAAAAATAAATTATGACAATCATTCCATAAAATAAAAAATTTAATAAG
>KE506038.1:14843-26626 GCA_000441515.1 Elaeis oleifera
CGTGGATCCAAAAAAAAAGGAGAGAGTCTCCATGATCTTCATCTTCTTCATATTCCTCTTAGATTAGTCAAAGCATAGTATCTTTATGAGCTAGCACTCCCAGAGAGATCGATCAGTACATGGGCTTCGTTTGGATACCTGTAGAGGCCGGACACGTGTGCAGCTGTTGAGCATCATGAAGAACCAACTATCATAGATTTTAAATATGGTGATCTACTATCCACACTCAGGTATGGAGTTTTGAACTCAATTTATATTTAGATATGATCTAAATATAATTTAAATATGATCTAATTACATATAGATATGATCTATACTTGCTGAATTTTAGATTTCAGATTTACATACATGCATATTAGTTCACATCATAGATCCTGTATGGTAGTTTTAG
This sequence comes from Elaeis oleifera, assembly GCA_000441515.1. Taxonomy (NCBI): domain Eukaryota; kingdom Viridiplantae; phylum Streptophyta; class Magnoliopsida; order Arecales; family Arecaceae; genus Elaeis; species Elaeis oleifera. The sequence continues at coordinate 15,235 of KE506038.1, forward strand.
ATTTGATCTATGCATATATTGTAGATTAAATTATTTAATCTATGTATAATCTGCTACAAATTTTAAAAATGCATGCACAAAACCACCACACTTCCCTTCAATAGAATAGTAATTATGAAGAGAAAGAGAGCTTTATTTATAAAGCACACTTACATTGAGTTTGATGAAACTGAAATATAAATCGTACAAGCCTTACACTAATCAAACTTAAGCAAACTTTAATATAAATCATAAGTGCTAATATATGCTAATACATGAATAAAATACTTGTTTACAAACTCACATGATCTTAAGAAAGCTTAATGGCAAAGTAACGAGGTGGAAGAGGAATCTGTGGAGAAGATGAAGTGGAAAGGAAGAGAAATATTTTAATGGAGAAGTGGAATGAGTGGATGCCTTGGTGGATGAAGGAATCACATGAAAAGAAGAAGAAGATGGATTAGGATGATGTTAAGAGCTAACATATGAAGATGAGTGGAGATGAGAGTGTCTGATGGTATGGAGAAGATAGAACTTAGAGTGGATGGCTCATGGAGGATGAGGTGTAAGAAGTAAGGAGGAAGATGATTGGTGGAGGAAAAGGAGAAGTTTGGGAAGAAGGAAACAGGAAGAGGAGAAGATGTCATGGAGGAGGAGAGGAGATGGGAGAAGAAAAGAAGAGGGAAGGAAAGCACTCTGCCACTAAGCACCTCCGACCCTCTGTGGGTCAAACGCTCCCAGTCGAGGCCGATGCCCTGGAGGAAGGCCTTCTTCTTTATTTATAGACAATGGAAGGAACTATGCGAATGGACTTCAATCAATTTGGAGTTCAGTGGACTTCATTTGGTTTGAAGTCTGGAAGCTTGTAGAAGTCGGAATCGAAGTCGGAATTTAATTGGTTTTAAGTCTAATTTTTGTAACATTTTATCGACTTTGTACAGTGTCAAGAATTTTTTCGTAGATGAGTAGTAGTGATATTAGGAATCTTCCTATAGCTTGCCTTTTTTTCTACATCTTGGTGTAGATCGGCTTTTAAGAATCAAACCGACTTTGAAAATAGTGGTTATGGTTGTTAGTATAGCCATGATATTGTCTTCAAAAAATTATGATGATCTTCTGGTTGTCGAAGTGGCTAATGAAAGAGTCACGAAGTGGTACCTGCAAGAAACTTTTCTACCAATATTTGATAGAAGGGTTAGTAAGAAATATATATTTTTTTTACAAAGCACAACCTTTTAGAGTGAATTGGTTGAGTATTTTGAGGAAATTGTCTTTCTCATCCTCCTGGATCATAATATAGATGGATGTCTAATTGCATCCGAATTCTTCTTCAATTCTTAGGCATGATATGACGCCTTCTTTAAATAGTTTTAACTTCAAATTTTTTCAAGATAATTTTAAGTTGAGAAGAGTATACCATTCTGGATGTGAATTTTCTCTGCACAGAAGATCTTGGGGATCCTCCTGAATTGGTATTCTTGGTGGAAGATTTGTAGTCATCCGAATTCATCCATCAGTCCAGCATTTTTATTATTGCAGTTTTCTGGCTACCTAACAAACTTCTAAATATGATATTACTTCATAAATTTTGAGATCAAAATCTTTGAAAGATGTTCTTTTTTTTAGTCATTTTGGACAGAAATCCTACTTGATTATCATCATCCTTAAGAGTACTGATATTGTAGATTTGAAAAGGTTACTCAATGCTTCCTATCTTCTTATCTTCTATACCACTGTATATTTTGCTTCAAGATACTCTCGATTTTTTTTCACATCTCTTAGTATAGTGGCAATAATAGAAGAAAACATATCATATGACATAGCACAGTCTATTGAATTAATTTTACAAGTCTTTTATATAAAACTCTAACTTCTTCTGGCGTGGTGAGTATATTGATTAAGGGTAGAAAGAGCTTGGGATAGGTCCAATTGTCCAAAAATAACTGTACTTCTTCAAGAAGCTTCTTTGATTCATCAGGATGAGTTATCTTTTGATAGATATTTTCTTGAAGTTCTGAATTAAATTTTTTTGTGCTCTTTTTCAATAATCAAGTCTTTTGAACTTGATCATTGTTGGCATCTCTGGTATTTCACAGAGACTATAGAAAGAAATGAGTTCAGGGTAGGTTATGTTACTTATCTTCCAACTTTATAAATATGTTCTTTGATAGTTTCAAAGAATATTCTTCTACTAAATAGTTGATTAGACTGGTCATATGGTGAAGAAACTCTTTTTCAGATTGGAATAGATGAACATCCCATGCTTTATAAATTATAGAACATATTTTTTAAAAAATCAGAATGGAAAGATTCCACAGCTTTTAGATCTTTACTCAATTCATCATATAAAGGGGCTTTTCTTTTTCTTCTTTTTGAGTCCCTGAAAATAAGATGTGAGTACTTTAGAAGAATTATAATTATTCCTTTAAGAATTAATCCTGGAGCTTTCTGAGAGAATTTTCTTATTTTCGATGTTGATAGCATCCCTGTTACTATAATTCAGAAAATTTATGATTTGTTAACAATTCAAAAGATTATGATTCTGGGCAGACATTATGATAGAATCATATTCATATTTAAAGTATGCTCTAGATCAAATCTGACTTATTAGGTATAGGAGGTCTTGTAAAACTTTATTTAAATGTTTATGGTTGATTACCAGCAAAGCTTTATGGGGAATAAATTAGAAGAGTAAGGGTCTGATAAAGACTCTACATATTCTCTTTAAGGATTTAGGGCTAATATATATTTATTATGTCTATTGAAATTTTTTTACACTTAATAGCTTATTTTAGCTGATCTAATCTTTGTTTTAGAATGAAATGGTACAATCCTACAAAAGTTTTTATCAAGATTAGAGAGATATATCTCAGCATGAATTTCTTCTTAAAATTTTAGTAAATGATGCAGCAATAAGATTTTTATAATCTTTCCTAAGATTTCTTTCACTTACTGAATTAGATTTTTAAGGTATTTTAAAGAACTCAATTCTTATTATCTCAAGTCTAGAGTCTATTAAAGCTTTTATTTATGATGATAGCCTCTTTTAATAAGATCAATTAAGTTTTACATAATTTTTTATTGGTCCTATAAGATCTCTTGGAGTGTTTTCTTTGTTTATCTTTTAGAACTCTCCTAGTGATTTAGATTAAAATTCCTACTACTGATAAATTCCTACTAGTGATATCCTTAATTTCTATAAGATTATCTTTATTATCAGTAGGTTTTGCTCTTTTAGAAAGTCTTTTTAGGTTTGGGTTTTATGCTTAGTTTTGAAAGACTTTAGCTTGCTACCTTATCAAATTTAGGGAAGCTTAGGGCTATGGGTAGAAATCTCTCAATCTGATTTTGTCAATCTTTAAAGTTTCAGATTATAGATCAAATCAGCTATTAGTGAAGAACTCATGAATATCTTCCAAAATTGTTGGAATCAAACCTATCGATATCATTAAGGGTTAGATATTTTTCTAAACATTCTATAGTATTGTTTTGAAACTTATCGGGTTTCATCTGTTAGCAAACTAGTGATGTTCAGTTATTATGTTCAATAAAGCCTCGAAAGATTCTTTGTATTCCTCTTTTAAAAATTTTCGGACTCTTTTGTCAAACTTTTTTTGAATTTTTATATTTTTTATATACAATTTATCTGATTGAAATCTAAATTGATAATAAAAGACTTCTAAGATATAAAGATTATTTATCTCTTTCTTCTATATATTTTCTAAATTGATCTCTAATCCTTGAGTAATTCAGATTTATCGAATAGAAATATTCTATCTAGCTTACTGATAGTACCTATATATCCTAAATTAACTTTATACCTAAAGGAGATAGTTCTAAAGAAGATATTTTTAAGCTTAATATAGCAGAGTAAGTATCTCTATACCATCTAAACTCAGCTAAATTCATACTCCTAAGGCTATTTAACTGATTATTAGTATCTACATATAGTTTATTTAGTATGTTCAAAGGATAATCTAAACAGTTGTTTCCTTTAGAGTTTCTCTGAACAATATTCACAATTTCTTGATTAGTGGAAGGAATTTTCCACCGACCTTTCAATTGCTTTAAAAAATAATTTATCATTATCTTGGTAATTAGAATTTATGAATAATTATGGATCTTATAGGCTTTCAGATGTATCATTACCAGTTGATGACAATTGTTAACAATTTGATATTCTATAAGTCCATTAAGGTTCCAACCAAGAGTTCTTCTCTTGGAATGGATAGTGGATAAGTTATCAGAGATTTCTGTCAACTGTCAATCCACTAGGATCGGTCTAAGATAATGATTTATTATCCTAGGGATCTGAACTACTAATTTATAGTTAGAAATTGGTTTATCTTCGGCATTTTTCGAGATAAATAATTTGCTAACTATTCTCTTTCTACTAACTATTCTCTTATTCTCAGAATTTTTTGAGACTAAGAGATTACTAATTTCTTTATCCTTAGAGAAACATGAGGTTTCATGAATTTGTCTAGATAAAGGGATCATTACAGTCCTACTTGATGAGGGTGACAGATTCTGGATAAGCTGGTTCAAAGATTTCAAAATGGATAAAGAATCTGGCCTGATCTTTAAATCATCCTGATTTAATATAGGAGCAGTTTCCTCAAGAATTCCATCAAAAGGGGATTTCATCAATTTGTTTCAACAAGATTTTGTTTAATTCTTCTGATGACTCATTTTCAGTTGGTTTTTCTAAAAGGTCAGGTATTAAAGATACCTCAGTTAGATCCAAATATTCTTCCTCAATGATTTCATTATGATTTTCAATTGGTACCTTCCCATAACTGATGTCTAAATCCTTTGGAACTGGTGTTGGCTCAAAGGGTTTTGATAAGCATATAAAGTCTAAATTAACTTTAGTATCAGGGTTAGGACTAGGAACAGTTTAAAATTCATTGATCAGATTTGCATCATTTTCTTCTACTGAGTTACTATCTTGCTTATCTGAGGAGAATTCTTCATCCTCTATTTCTTCAAGAGCATCCTCAATTTCTTCAAAAGAGATATATTCATGTTCATCTAAAATGGATTCTTCCTCATCTTGTTTCCAGTTTTCTACCTTAAAGGTTTGATCATTATCCTCGATAGATTTTTGAAGCCTAATGTTTCCCACTTTGAATGTATGTAATTTTCGATCAGCAAGGCTTCCATCCATTTTTCATTTGACCATGAGGCTATCTAGATCTATTACCTCAAGGTCATTCCAATAAGTTTTAAACCAGTTAAAGAAAAGAATATGTCTCTCTTCAGCCCTCATTTGACTGAACCAGAATTTCTTGATAAATATTGTTTACCTTTATCATGAGCTTTAAGGAACTATTCTATATTTTTCTATTTTATTAGAATTAAAATCTTCTCTTAATAGTCCTTATTTATCTGAAAATCAATCACTTTTATAATTTTATCATCTAAATATGAACAAAATATATCTTTTATAACTAGCCAATCTATCCTACTTACTTCAAGCTTATAATTACCATCTGAATCATATAACTCTTTTATATTAATATTTATACTATAATCTTTTGGACTATCTTCTAACTCCTCAATAGTTACAAGATTTTTATTCATTTTACTTTTACAAGATATTTTGGAAGCACAGAAAAGTTATTTTAGAACAGACAAGTTACTGATCAATATCAGTTCTAAGAAGTCTGGTAAGAGATCTAAGGATACTAGCCATAGGGATGACACAAAATAGTCAAACAGCTCAATTAACACTTTTTCATGCCTTTCCTCATGGCAAACATGGGTATACTTGCGCGATCGAACAGCGACCGTAGATGGCAAAGGTAAAAATTGCTAGATCTCCTCCCCGACATAACTTGGCTCTGATACCAGATGTAATCCGAGCCATGCACTTAGCAGGGTGGATCGCATGTAATCTTTATGCGCTTGGCAGACCGATCCTAGTGGATTTATAGTTGACAAAAATCTCTGACAACTTATCCACTATCTATTTCAATAGAAGAACTCTTGGTTATAAAGCATGTGGAGATTACACGCGATCCGTCCTGCCAAGTGCATGGCTTGGGTTACGTCTGATATCAGAGCCAAGTTGTGCCGGGGAGGAGATCTAGTGATTTTACCTTTGCTATCTATGGTCACCATTCGATCGTACAAGTATATCTGTGTTAGCCATGGGGAAAGATGTGAAGAAGGGTCAATCATGTCATTTGATTGTTTTGTGTCATCTCTATGGTTGGTATTTTTAGATCTCTTGTCAGACTTCTTAGAACTGATATTGATCAGTAACTATCTGTGCTTTAAAAAATATCTCATAAAAGTAAAAAAAATAAAATCTTGTAACTATTGAGGAGCTAATAAGTAGTCCAGATGTTTATAGTATAGAACTTAAATAAAACTTCATTTGACTCTCTAGGTAATATAAAATAGATGTAAAATGAATAGCTAGATTAATTGTAGAAGATATATTTAGCACATATTTAGATGATAGATACATAAAAGTAGCTAATTTTCAGATAGATAAGAAACTACTTAGTGCAGACTTTAATTTATCAAAAATCAAAAAGAAAGTATGGTTTATAAATATATAATAAAAAAATAAATTTATAAAGAAGTTTGGTTTGCCCAAATGAGAACTGAAGAAAGAGATATTCTTTCTTTGTCTGGTTTACCAAGCATTACCCTAAAGGTCTTGAAAGTATGAACCCTAGACTTCAAGAGTTTGGAATTTAGATTCTTTCCCAAAATTGGGTGATATCTCCATTTAGAAAAGAAGAAGTGAATATTCAGCCAATGAGATGTCAAAAGTTTGCTAAAATTTATATAGAAAATTTAAAAGTTATCCCAAAATCTTGTAAGCCAATATCTGCTCCAAAGAAAATAAGCACCAGTCTGTAGAAGGCAATAATCAAGAATCATAATGAAACTCTTGTAGCAGAACATTTAGATCAAGTTGAGATACTTCCATCCAAACCAAGTTCTATACTTAACCCCTTAGGCATATAGATTGAAGAATACAAATTAAATCTTCTTTACTCTCAAAACCACTAGATCAACCTACTTCTATAGAATCTCCTTTGTTTTCTAAAATCAAGATGAGTTGTAGATCTGAAGAAAATCTCAAAAATCTATGCTTCTCTCAGGAGAAGGATTATTGTATATTTGATGATAAGATTTGGACAAAAGGAAAGGGTCTTTGAGTTTAAAACTCAATATCCTAAATCTACCTGTAATAATTTACAAATCAAAATTCCTTGATTAAATAATCCTAATCTGAGCTTTGGAGTGACATTTAGATATCAATATGAACCTAGAAGGAATTATGACAAAAGAGCTAGAAAAATCCCTCAAAAGAGGAATGAAAAGGATCTTGTCAAGCTATCTTCGATAATTCCACAAAATAAGGAACAAGAAATTGAACATGATGACTGGACCCTTTTAGACGATCATCAATGTTTTACGAAGAAAATGATTTTAGAAGATCATACTAGAAAAATAAGATCTTAGTTTTAGTCAGAGATGAACAATTCATATCAGATATGATCAATTTTTCTATGACAGAAAAGAGATTAAAAGCTCTCTTAAACCAAAGAAAGAAGCAAAGAGCCAATGATGAAGAAATGAGGAAGAATAAAATCTTTAAATCAGTCTACCTAGAAGATCTATTAAGGGAAAAGCCCTGATGAGAAGAGAAATATCCATACTTAAAGAAAATTGAAAAGAAAACAAAGAAGGTCAGCATATCTTAGATATTATTTTAGAAGATTTTGTACAATTAATTGAAAGATATATAAACAAAATAGTTTTATGAGGATTTATTCAAACTAAAAGAAGGATTTCAGTTTAAACAGATAGCCTTAATTGATTCAGAAGCTGATGTAAACTGTATCAGAAGAAGACTTATTCCCTCCAGATATTTTGAAAAATCAACTCACAAAGTCCAAACAACTAATGGAATAGAACTTAAGGTAGAATATAAGATCCCTAAAGTTCATGTTTGTATTGGAAAAACATGCATTCAAATCTCATTTTTACTTATAAAAAATCTTACACAAGGTGTCGTTTTAGGAAATCCTTTTTAACCCTAATACAACCCTTTACAGTTACTAAAAAGGAATTATCTCCTTAACAAAGGGTAAAAGGGTTAGATTTAGATTTTGTTCAAAATCAGAAGAGACTTTTCGTAACCAATTAGAAAAAGTCATTAAAAGTAAAGAAAATTTCTAGGTAAAATATCTTATAAATAAAAATATAAGAATTCAAAGAATCCTATCAAGTAAAGAATTTCAAAAAAAATTTGACATTAGAAATTAATTTAAGAAATATTAGTTTAGAACTACCTTTAGCCTTCTGGTATAAGAAGAAGCATCAGATTAGCCTCCCTTATACTTTTGATTTTCATGAAGACAAGATCCCTATAAAAGCTAGACCCATTCATATGAATAAAGACTTTTAGAAATTTATAAAGAAGAAATCAAAACCTTACTAGAAAAGGATTGATCAGAAAAAGTTCTTCACCATGGAGTTGTGTAGCCTTTTATATTGAAATACCGTAGAAAAGAAAGAGTACCTAAATTAGTAATCAACTATAAACCCTTAAATAAAATTTTGCAGTGGATAAGATCTCCTATACGTAATAAGCAAGACTCAATTAAAAGAATTCAAAGATCTAGAGTATACTCTAAATTTGACATGAAATCAGAATTTTGATAAATATAATTAAAAAATAGATATAAAATTATTTTACCACACCTTCAGCCACTATGAATGGAATGTAATGCCTTTTGGACTGAAGAATGCTCCCTCTAAATTTTAAAAATCATGAATAAAATCTTCCTTCCTTACACTAATTTATAATTGTATACATAGATGATGTACTTATCTTCTCAGAAAATATAAATCAACACTGGAAACACTTGAACATCCTCTATAAAGTAATAATTCAAAATGGGATAGTAATTTCAGCAAGAGAAATAAAACTCTTTCAAACTGACATTCAATTCTTAGGCTTCAAAATAAAATTTGATCAAATTTCTCCTATAAATAGAGTCATTCAATTTATTGATAAATTTTTAGATGAAATTAAAGATAAAAGGTAATTATAAAGAATTTTAGGATATTTAAATTATTTCATCAAGTTTTATGAATCTCTTGCTAAAGATAGAAAATTCTAAATTGATCGACTCAGAAAAATCCACCAGCATGGAATGAGCACCATATAATGACAGTAAGAAAATCAAAGAAAGGTAAGACATCTTTTCTGTGTAAATATTGTCCATCAGGATGCTTCTAAAATTATAGAAATCAATGCATCTGATATGAGATATGGAGGCATATTGAAATAAATAATAGATGATAAAGAAAATTTGTTAAGATTTTCTTCTGGTACATGAAATGATCCCCAGAGAAACTACTCCACCACAAAAAGAAATCCTTGTAATTGTTAAAATAATATAAAAAATTCAAGGAGATTTATTAAATCAATAATTTTTTTGCGAATAGATTGTAAAGCAGCTAAAGATATTCTACAAAAAGATGTTAAAAATTTAGTATCTAAATAAATATTTGCTAGGTGGCAACCAATTTTTCTGTATTTGATTTTAACATTGAATACATTAAAAAGAACAAGCTCTCTTCCTGACTTTTTATCTCATGAATTTTTGTAGGGAGAGGAATTTCGAAAGGAATAATCAAGTTAAAAGGGCTGCTCTTAAGAAAAGAATTTCTTATTTTATAATCCAGGACTACCACAAGAAACATATAATCTAATTAACTAGGTATGGGAAACTCATCTCTTAACCAAAAAAAGACTTTCGAAAAGCTTTGACAGCCCTTGCTGATCATACAACAAAAAAAGAATTATCTTTGATGATGATAAGAGAGCAGATAAAACTAGTAGGAGAAAAATCAAAATAAATAACTCCTGAACTAGTCACCCTCTATCAGATCTATGATCTAGTAGAAATGCCAATAATGATTAAGCTAAAAAGGCTTGACTGTTAGAAAAAAGCTCAAGAGGCTCTAAATCCTGAATTATTTGATGACATACTTCATAGAGCAACCCAGCCCAATGAACTAAAAGAATTGCTTGAAGGACTACATATGTTTCTTATAAATGGATGGGATTATCCTAAGCTGTACCTACCACTATTTAATATCTTTGCCAAAAGAGAAGAAGTTCGAGCTCTATATAAGGGATTGGTCCAAATAGTATCTGTAGATCCCTTTTCAAGCTTACATATATTTCCAGCAATAGTCAGTGAAGTTCTTTATGAAACAGGAAGAAAGTTTCATGATTTATTGAAAGTTGAAATCTTTAGTGGTATTGAAGTAGAAAATTGGAACAGTAATACATCCATTTCAAATTTATAAAGTCAGTAGATATAAGGAGGAAGAAGACTATATTGTAATCACTGATAGAGAAAAGAACTCCTTAAAAATTTTGACCCTAAAGAATATCAAGCAAAATATTATTTACAAGTTTATTAGCAGGCTCAAAAGAAAAGACTCAATAATATTGGTCGGATGGAAGGATCTGGGTAACTACATCAATCTGTATAAAAGTAGAAGAAGCAACAAAAGAAGCTTGGGGTAGGACATGGGAACCTTTGCTAAATATTGAAAACTATCCCAAAGAAGTTCAAGATAAGTTTTGACATCAAGAAAAATTTTGCAAAATCTAGGACAAGACTATCAACTTGATGATCATGCAACCTTTGAAGATCTTGCATCTCCTATTTTCAACCAATTTACTCCAGAAGGTTGAGCTTTATAAAAAAAGAAAGAGAAAGAAGAAAGAAAATATTTTTACTAACCCTTCTACCAAAATTTTTGGTAGAAAATTTTTTTGCAAGTATAATTTTGTGGCTCTTCCATTAGCCACTTCAGAAGACCATACTATGTCTACACCAACAATCATGACTACAGATCTCTAAGCCAGTTTAATTCTCAGAGACGATTCATTCTCAAAAGCTGATCCATATCAAGATCTAGAAATGACAAGCAAGCTATAGGAAGATTTCTGACATCACTTCTATTCATCTATAGGAAGATTTCTGACACTGTACAAAGACAACAAGATACTACAGAAAATCAAACTTAAAGCCAATAAGGTTCCGACTTCGGTTTCAACTTCTACAAGCTTCTGGATTTCAAACCAAATGAAGTCCACCAGACTTAAAACCAACTGAAGTCTACATAGTTCCTTTCCTTGCCTATATAAATAAAGGAGAAGACCTTCGTCCAGAGCATCAGCCTCGACTGGGAGCATTCGATCGAGAGAGGGTCTGAGGTGCTTAGTGGTAGAGTGCTTTCCTTCCCGCTTCTTTCTTCTCCCATCTCCTCTCTTCCTCCATGACATCTTTGTTGGAAAATATATCCTAAAGCCTATCATCTAAGTGGTAGATGATTGGAATTAGTATATGAATTATCT
>KE506038.1:37143-48159 GCA_000441515.1 Elaeis oleifera
CCCTGGATCTCCATGAAATGATCCCTATTCACCTATCTATATAGTTTGAGTTGGTTTTATTCTTGACCGCCTACGATAGTGATCAAATTTTGACACCGTTGGCTGAAAACTTGCTACATGGGTCAAATAGAAAACTTGAAGGGTTAAGACACTCAATAGCGGTACAATGTGAAAAAAAAATTAAATCAATAAATGAAGGATGGAAGTAACAATATACTTGTCCATGTGAGATTAATGATTTGGAGATAAAGGTAGGAATAATTTAGAAAAGTTCAGAAAAAGTTTAGCGTACTTAGTTTAACTCTCACATTGATTAGTATTAATACTCCAATGACATACCTCACTCATGCTCTACTGAATATCAATGGTCCTTTTAAAATTATTGGTGAAATTTGAAACTTTAAGTTGAAAGGTACTTAATTCTAAATTCTTTGTTTATTCGAAGACGAGCAAAGTTCAAGCTGGGAGGTATGATAAGTGGTATATTTTAATATTTATTAAAGATATTTTTGATAATTTATTGTGCTAACATCTTCTTAAAACTTAATTTATGAATAAATTAATTTTTATAAAATAATAATTAAAAATATAAATTAGAGCATATTTATAAAAATAGATGTTGAGTTCATTGTATAATTTAAGTACCAAAATAATGTAAATTTTTGAAAATTTAATGCATATTTTTTTATTTTCAGACAAAAATTGGAGCAAAAATCAAGCAAAATATCTTAAAAAATATTAAAATTACCTTCAGTGCATGGTGGATCGATCGGTTGGTCCATAGATTCAGAGGCATGATCCACAGAACAGCTTTGCAGTCCACGGCACAATCCATGATGGGTGGAAGCTTCTTTGCATGATTCGATGGCTAGAAATCGATCTGAGCTTTGATCCAATGGCTAGCATTCATCCGGACTATGTTAAGGAGATAAACTACATGATCCAATGGCCAGAATTTGATCTGGAGCATGATCGAATGGCTAAGAATGCATTCGACCTGATAAGGATTTAAATATTGATTTTTGGGCAGATCTGAACAATCAAAATACGATCCGATGGTTAGAATTAATTCTTACGATTATAATACATTTCTAAGGCTTTTAGGACTCCTTTTGTGATCAAAAAAAAGTGAAAAATTCACCTATAAGTAGGAGATCTGGGAATAAGTGTAGAGAGAAGAAAAAGTCAAAGAAAAATAAAAAAAATAAAAAATAATGAGCTTTAGGGATCAAATATTAGGAGAATATGGAGCTAGAGATCTTAATGCGTGGCTAAATCTCTTCAATCCAGGAATACGATGAAGCCTATAAATGAGTTTTATTTTTTCTTATATTTAATTTTATATAATAAATTATACTTTATTCGTATCTTTTATTTTTTGAGATATTGATTTAGCTTACACGGCCTATATCCTCTATTGACGTATCGTGATCTCTGGATACGGTCCGTGCTTAGGAGAGGTAGATCGTGATATATTGGATTAAACCTTATATCTTGTAATTGAATTTAGATAGTTTCTACTCTGATAGAATGAGCTGTAATCTACTGATACAGTCCGTATACCTTAGAGATAAGCTATGCTAATACTTTAATCATAAGAATTAATATTGCAACATAAAAAAAATAATAAATCTAATTTAAATGATGGATTCAAAATTCTTGGGTTATTTTTTGACTTATTTTTTTCATAAATTAATTTATACTTTTAATTCAATTTTTGCTATTATATTTCTTTTAATCCTTTTACAAACAATTCTCTTTTATTCTTCTTAAAAAAAAAAGATAATCGCCCTGGATCCCCATGGAAATGATTCCTACTCACCCTATCTATATAGTTTGAGTTAGTTTTTATTCTTGACTGCCTACGATAGCGATCAGTACTGCATAGTGTATATACTATAGTAATTAGCTGCAGTACTACTATAGTAATATGAACAGTAATTATGAAGAAAAAGCGAGCTTTATTTACAAAGCACACTTACATGAGGTTTGTAGAAACTGAAATACAAATCGTACAAGATTTATGTACACTAATCAAGCTTAAGCAAACTTAAATACATATTATAAAAGCTAATATATGCTAATATATGAGTAAACATACTTATTTACAAACTCATATGATCTTAAGGACGCTTAATGGCAAAGTAACGAGATGGAAGAGGAATCTATGGAGAAGTTGAAGTGGAAAGGAAGTGATGATGGAAGAGAAGAATGGAAGTAGTGGAGGAAGTGTTTATATAAGAAGGAGAAGGCTTAATGGAGGTTTAGATGATGTTAAGGAAGGTAAACCATAGAGAAGAAGTTGTCTGGCAGTGTGGGAAGAAGACGTGGAGTGAATGATGAGGGAAAGAGTCAAAAGGAGAAGGATGGAGATGCCTTGTGATTGGATGAAGAAGGGAGATGTTGGTGATGGAAGGAACAAGTGAAATGGAGAAGAGGAGTGGATTGGTGGAAGGAATGGAGATGTTTGGAGGAAGGAACAAGAAGAAAAGAAGAGGAGAAGATGTCGTGGAGGAAGAGAGAAGATGGAGAAGAAAAAGAGAGGAAGGAAAGCACTCTGCCACTAAGCACCTCAGACCCTCTCTCGACGGAACGCTCCTAGTGGAGGTCGATGCCCTGGACAAAGGCCTTCTCCTTTATTTATAGGCGAGGGAAGGAACTATGCGGATGTTTGTCGGTTTGGAGTCTGGTAGACTTCATTTGGTTTGAAATTCGAAAGCTTGTAGAAGTAAAAATCAAGATCGAAACTTAATTAGCTATCAGTCTGATTTTTTGTAGCATCTTGTCATCTTTGTAGCAGTGTCAGAAATCTTCCTATAGATGAATAATAGTGATGTCAGAAATTTTTCTGTAGCTTGCTTGTCATTTCTAGATCTTGATGTAGACTGATTTTTGAGAATGAACCATCTCTGAGAATTAAACCAGCTTCGAGATCAATAGTCGTGATTGTTGGTGTAGATATAGTATGGTCTTCTAAAGTGGCTAATGGAAGAGCCACAAAATTATACCTATAAGAAAATTTTCTACCAAAAATTTTGATAGAAGGATTAGTAGAAATATTTTTTTCTTTTTTCTCTCTCTCTCTCTCTTTACAAATATCACTCTTCTGGAGTAAATTGGTTGAGAACAAGAGATGCCAGATCTTCAAAGGTTGCATGGTCATCAAGTTGATAGTCTTGTCTTAGATTTTGCAAAATACCTTTATGATGCCAAAATTTATCTTGAATTCTTTGGGATAGTTTTCGATATTCAGCAAAGGTTCCCATGTCCTACTCCAAGCTTCTTCTGCTGCTTCTTCTTCTTTTATATAGATTGATGTAGTTACCCAGATACTTCCATCTGACCAATATTGTTGAGTTTTTTTCTTTTGAACCTCCCAATAAACTTGTAAATAATATTTACTTGATATTCTTTAAGGTCAAAATTTTTAAGGAGTTCTTTCTTTTCTCTATCAGTGATCACAATACAGTCTTCTTCCTCCTTATAGCTAACTTCATAAATTTGAAAAGGGTGTATTACTGTTCCAATTTCTCTACTTTCAATGCCACTAAAGATTTCAATTTTCAATAAATCTTGAAACTTTCTTCCTGCTTCATAAAGAACTTCACTGACTACCGCTGAAAATATATGTAGGCTTGAAAAGGGATCCACAGATACTATTTGGACCAATCCCTTATATAGAGCTCGAACTTCTTCCTTTTGGCAAAGGTATTAAATAGTGATAGGTACAGCTTAGGATAATCCCATCCATTTATAAGAAACATATATAGTCCTTCAAGTAATTCTTTTAGTTCATTGAGCTGGATTACTCTACGAAGTATATCATTAAGCAATTTAGGATTTAAAGCCTCTTGATCCTTTTTCCAACAGTCAAACCTTTTTAGCTGAATCATTGTTGGCATCTCTACTAGATCATAGATCTGATAGAGAGTGACCTGTTTAGGAGTTGTTTGTTTTGATTGTTCACCTACTAGTTTTATCTGCTCTCTTATCATCATCAAAATATTTTTTTTTGTGATATGATCAGTAAGGGCTGTCAAGGCTTTTCAAAAGTCCTTCTTTGGGTTTAAGAGATGAGTTTTTCATACCGGATTAATTAGATTATATGTTCTTGTGGTAGCCCTAGATTGTAAATAAAAATTCTCTTTCTTGAGAGCAACCCTTTTAACTTGATTGTTTCTTTTGAAATTTCTCTCCCTACAAAAATTCATGAGATAAAAAGTCAGGAAGAGAGTTTATTTCTCCTTTAATGTATTCAATGTTAAAATCAAATACAGAAAGAATTGCTTGCCATCCAGTAAATATTTATTTAGATACTAGATTTTCAACATCTTTTTGTAGAATATCTTTAACTATTTTACAATCAATTCATAAAAAAAATTATTTATTTAATAAATCTCTTTGGAATTTTGATATTACTTTAACAATTGCAAGGATTTCATTTTTTATGGTGGAGTAGTTTCTCTGGATATCATTCCATGAACCAGAAGTAAATCTTACCAGATTTCTTTATCATCTATTCTTGTTTCAATATGCCTCCATATTTCATATCGATGCATCAATTTCTATAATTTTGGGAACATCCTGATGGATAATATTTATCCAGGAAAGTCATCTTACCTTTCTTTGATTTTTCTTACCGCCATTATATGGTGCTCATTCCATGCTGATGGATTTTTTCTAAGTCGATAAGTTTAAGATTTTTCTATCTTTAGCAAGAGATTCATAAAACTCGATGATATAATTTAGCATCTTAAAAATCTTTGTAATTGCCTTTTATCTTTAATTTCATCTAAAATTTATCAGCAAATTGAATGACTCTATTTATAGAAGAAATTTGATCAAATTTATTTTGAAGCCAAAGAATTGAATCTCAGTTTGAAAGAATTTTATTTTTTTGCTAAAATTACTAATCCATTTTGAATTATTACTTTATAAAAGATATTCAAGTATTTCCAGCATTGATTTATATTTTCTAAGAAGATAAGCACATCATCTATGTATACAATTATAAAATTAATGTAAGGAAGGAAGATTTCATTCATAATTTTTTGAAATTTAGAGAGAGCATTCTTCAGTCCAAAAGGCATTACATTCCATTCATAGTGGTCGAAGGGTGTGGTAAAAGTAGTTTTATATCTATCTTCTTCTTTAATTTGTATCTGCGAGAATCTCAATTTTATATCAAATTTAGAGTATATCTTAGATCCTTGAATTCTTTTAATTAAGTCTTACTTATTAGGTATAGGAGATCTTATCCACTGTAAAACTTTATTTAAGGGTTTATAGTTGATTATTAATCTAGGTACCCCTCTTCTTTTTCTGCTGCATTTTCAATATAAAAGGCTGCACAACTCCATGGTGAAGAATTTTTTCTGATCAATCCTTTTCTAATAAGGTTTTGATTTCTTCTTTACAAATTTCTAGAAGCCTTTTATTCATCTAAATGGGTCTAGCTTTTGTAAGGATTTTGTCTTCATGAAAATCAGGAATATAAGGTAGGCTAACCTGATGCTTCTTCCTATACCAAAAGATTGAAGGATGTTCTAAACAAATATTTTCTTTAAATTGTTTTCTAATACCAAAGATTTTCCTAAGAATTCTTTACTGGATAGGGTTCTTTGAATCTTTATATTTTTTATTTCATAAGATATTTCACCTAAAAATTTTCTTTACCTTTAATGGCTTTTTCTAATTGGTTAAGAAAAGCCTCTTCTGGTTTTGAACAAAATCTAAATCTAACCCTTTACCCTTATTGAAGAGGTAATTCCTTTTTTAGTAACTATAAAGGTTGTATTAGGGTTAAAAAGGATTTCCTAAAATGACACCTTGTATAAGATTTTTTACAAGTAAAAATGAGGTTTGAATATATATTTTCTCAATACAAACATGAACTTCAGAGATCTTATATTCTACCATAAGTTCACCTCCATTAGCTGTTTGGACTTTGTTAGTTGATTTTTCAAAATATCTAAAGGGAACAAGTCCTTCTCTGATACAGTTTACATCAGCTCCTGAATCAATTAAACCTATCTGTTTCAACTGAAATCCTTCTTTAGTTTGAATAAAATCTCATAGAACCATTTTTACTTTACATATCTTTCAATTGATTCTACAAAATCTTCTGAAATGATATCTAACATATGCTGAGCTTCTTTGTTTTCTCTTAATCTTTTGCTAGGAGTTTCCTCAAAAAATTTTAACTTTCTTTAAGTATGGATTTTTCTTTCATCTAGGCTTTTTCTCTTGATAGATCTTCTAAGCAGACTGATTTAAAGGTTTTATTCTTCCCCATTTCTTCATCATTGGCTCTTTGCTTCTTTTCTTGGTTTAGGAGAGCTTTTAATCTCTTTCTCTCATAAAAAATTAATCATATCTGTTATGAATTGTTCACCTCTGGCTAAACTAAAATCATGTTTCTTTAGTATGATCTTTAAAATCATTTCTTCATAAAATATTTATGATCATCTAGAAGGGTCTAGTCATCATGTTCAATTTCTTGTTCCTTATTAAGTTAAATTATAGAAGATAGCTTGACAAGATCCTTTTCATTCCTCTTTTTAGGGATTTTCTAGCTCTTTTGTCATAATTCTATATAGGTTCATATGATATCTAAATGTCACTCTAAAGCTCGGATTGGGATTATTAATTGAGTAATTTTGATTTGTAACTTATTATAGGTAGATTTAGGATAATAAGTTTTAATCTCAAAGATCCTTTCTTTTGTCCACTACAATCATCCTTCTCCTTAGAGAAGCATAAATTTTTGAGATTTTCTTCTGATCTACAACTCATCTTGATTTTATAAACAAAAGAGATTGTATAAAAGTAGGCTGATCTAGTGGTTTTTGAGAGTAACGAAGATCTAATTTGTATTCTTCAATCTGTACACCTAAGGGGTTGAGTATAGAGCTTGGTTTGGATGAAAGTTTCTCAACTTGATCCAGATATTCTGCTATAGGAGTTTCATTATGATTCTCGATTGTTGCCTTTTGCAGACTAGTGCTTATTTTTTTGGAGCAGATATTGACTTACAAGATTTTGGAACAACTTTTAGATTTTAATAAATTTTTAGCAGACTTTAGCATCTTGTTGGTTGAATATTTGTGTTTCTTTTCTAGATGGAGATATCACCAAATTTTGGGAAAGAATCTCAATTCCAAACTCTTGAAGTCTAGGGTTCACACTTTCAAGACCTTTAAGGTAATACTTGGTAAACCAGTCAAAGAAAGAATATTTTTTTCTTCAGTTCTCATTTGGGCAAACCAACTTTTCTTATAAACTTTATTTTTTTAATTATAGATTTTATAAATCATACTTTTTTTTATTTTTGAT
Source organism: Elaeis oleifera (assembly GCA_000441515.1). Classification (NCBI taxonomy): domain Eukaryota; kingdom Viridiplantae; phylum Streptophyta; class Magnoliopsida; order Arecales; family Arecaceae; genus Elaeis; species Elaeis oleifera. The sequence goes on from KE506038.1 coordinate 44,479, forward strand.
AGAATTAAAGTTTGCACTAAGTAGTTCCTTATCTATTTGAAAATTAGCTATTTTTATGTATTTATCATCTAAATATGTGCTAAATATGTCTTCTACAATTAATCTAGCTATTCGTTTTACATCTATTTTTATATTACCTAGAGAATCAAATGAAGTTTTATTTTAAGTTCTATACTATAAACATCTGGACTATTTATTAACTCCTAAATAGTTACAAGATTTTTATTCATTTTGCATTTGCAAGGTATTTTTTAAAGCACGGATAGATTACTGATCAATATCAGTTCTCAGAAGTCTAGTAAGAGATCTAAGGATACTAACCATAGGGACAATACAAAATAGTCAAACGACTTGATTGACCCTTCTTCACACCTTTCCTCACGGCTAACACAGGTATACTTGTGCGACTGAATGGCAACCATTGATGGCTAAGATAAAAATTGCAAGTTCCCCTCCCCAGCACAACATGGCTCTGATATCAGATGTAACCTAGGCAATGCGCTTGGCAGGGTGGTTCGTGCACTTGGTGCGGGTGGAAGCATCGCACGAGTGGGATGAAGTCATAGGATATGATATTTTGCAAGTCCTAACAGACTCCCCTAATGGAATCAGAAAACCTAATAACCATGAGGTGGAAGTATCACACAAGGTGACTAGTCATAGCACGATGAGATAGCCCTAAAAGATGAAATACTATGAAATATATGATGCTGCCAGCTTGCACCATATAATCACAGCATGGAACTAGGATGAACTATTAGGTATACAATACTGTCCGTTTGTACCATATATCTTACAGCTTACCTTTGTTCTTTCTTACCTTATTTAAGTTTTATCACACTTATGTTTATTTGTCCTTTACTAGTTTGATTCTACATTAATCAGTTTGTTTCTAATCGATTGAAGTTTACAAGTTTACAGTTAGCCAGTAGCTTAGTAGTTTATTTACTGCATTTATGTTTATTTGCTTTACTAGTTTACTTATAATCTTAATCCTTCATAGCTTTCAGCCTAGTCTATTTACTTTATACTATATAGTTTTAGTTTTAATTATTTTAATCATTCGAAGTTTAGCTTATTAGTCGAATTTTATAGTTCATTACCTTATATTTCTAATTTACATCCGATTTATATTTCAGTTTATATTTCTTATATTAGCCTTCCATTAGCTTGTGTCTTAGTTTATATTTCTTCCTTTTAAGTTAACTTAAGTAATCTGTCAGTGTGCTTGTTGTGTGGATAACTGTCTTCTATCTTTCTTTTATATGTTTGTGTTTTGTCTGTGTAAGTGTTATCTGTATGCTTGACCTGCTTAACTCATCAATCATAATCCATTTTGCACTTTCACTCCTGGGTTCTAGGCTGTAAGATATACGGTACAAGCGAACAATATCGTATACCTAATAGTTCATCCTAGTTCCATGCTGTGATTATACAGTGTAAGCGGGCAGCATCGTATACTTCATAGTATTTCATCCTTTTAGGACCGGGTCACCATGCTGCGACTAGTCACCTTGTGTGATACTTCCACCTCATGGTTATCAGGGTTCCTGATTCTATCAAGGGAGTCCATTAGGACTTGCAAAATATCATATCCTGTGATGAGTCCCACTCATGCGACGCTTCCACCTGCATGCAGGCATGCGATCCGCTTTGCCAAGCACGTAGATATTTTGCAAGTCCTAACGAACTCTCCTAATGGAATCAGAAATCCCGATAACCATGAGGCAGAAGTATCATGCGCTTGGCAGGGTGGATCGTGTGCCTGCGTGTGGGTGCAAGCATCGTATGAGTGGGACTCATCATAGGATATGATATTTTGTAAGTTCTTACGGACTCTCCTGACAGAATCAAGAATCCGATAACCACGAGATAGAAGTATCACACAAGGTGACTAGTCACAGCACGGTGACACAGTCCTAAAAAGATGAAATACTATGAAGTATATGATGCTGCCCGCTTTCACCTTATAATCACAGTATAGAACTAGGATGAACTATTAGGTATACGATACTATCCACTTGTATCGTATATCTTACAACCCAGAATCCCAGAGTGAAAGTGCAAAATGGATTATGATTGAGGAGTTAAGGAGACTAAGCAAGCAGATAACATACATATACAAATAGAAACAAGCATGCAGAACGAGAGCAAATGACACGCAAGCACATAGATAGAAAGTAGGCAAATTAAACTAAGCAAAGGCTAACACAAGAAACATAAACTAAGGCACAAGCTAATGAAAAGCTAACATATAAAAATGCAAATTGAAACATAAATCAAATGTAAACAAGAAAACATAAATTAATGAACTATAAATTTCTACTAATAAGCTAAATTTTGAATGATTAAAAAATTAAATTAAATTAAACTATCCAGCATAAAGTAAATAGACTAGGTTGAAAGCTACGAAGGATTAAGACTATAAGTAAGCTAGCAAAGTAAATAAACATAAATACAGTAAATAAACTACTAAGTTATTGATAAAAGTAAATTGTAAACTTTAACCTATAAACTACAGCCAATTAGCAAACTGAAAATTATAAGTGTGACAAAGGTAAAACAACTGCAGTAAGTAAAACTTAAACAAAATAAGTAAGAATGAAGCAAAGCTTAAATAAGTAAAATCTGAACAAAACTGCTTAGCAAAATGAAATAAGAAAACTTAAAAGCAAAACTTAAATAAAATAAAATAGAGTACATTCACTAATTCGATAGCATATAATTATGCTATTAGTTTACAGCACAATTGCACGATAGATTGCACTATAGTTTTAGTACAACCTTATAGCATGTTATAGGTGGTATTTGGATTGTTTACTCTGATTGATCTATTGTTTACTTCACAATCTTTACCAACCTTAGGGTTGTTTATCCTTAAGACTGATCCGTTGTTTACTTCACAGTCTTAGTAGTATTCAGGTGGCTTACCGTCATGTTACAATAACATGCTATAGTGCGCAACAGTATTACACAGTACATATGCTACAGTAATTAGCTACAGTACCACTATAGTAATATCAACAATAATATGAACAGTAATTATGAAGAGAAAGAGAGCTTTATTTACAAAGCATACTTACATAGAGTCTGATGAAAGTGAAATATAAACCATACAAGTCTTATGTACACTAATCAAGCTTCAACAAACTTAAATATAAACTTTAAGTGCTAATATATGCTAATACAGGAGTAAACACACTTGTTGGTGCAAAATTCCGCTGACGCCGGAGAAGCTGGAGTTGGAGGGATCGCGGCCACCATCGAGACCTGCAAGAAAATCTAAACCGGAGTTGGGGGTGCTCCAGCAAGACCCTCCGACGCTCAAGTCAGTACTCTACCTCAACAGAAATGGAGCACTTGAACAAATTTTTGCAGAGTTTAGAGATAGTACCAGAGCTTATAGCTTAGAGAAGAACGTATCTGGAGGGTCTCTTTTATAGACGGGAGAGCGTAACTGATTGACAGCGACGTCTGTAACCGTCTGGTAGTGGGCCGTTCGGGGCCACGTGGAGTTTGTTACGGAGAGGAGTGGTGTCCGTTGTCGCGACTTGCCAGAGAGTGGTGGGACTATGTGGAGTTTGTTACGGAGAGTGGAGTGGTGTCCGTTGTCGTGACTTGCCAGAGAATTCAGGTTGGACGACTGAAGCTCGGTTGGGGCGTCTAGTGGAGTGGGGTAGC
>KE506038.1:152720-164022 GCA_000441515.1 Elaeis oleifera
TAATGTAACAATTACAAAGTTCAGAGGTATTTCTGTCATATAAATAGTTTCATGATGGACTTCCGAAAGTGTTTTGTAGGGAGAAGCTCCAAATTGGAGCTTTTACTATGTAGAGATTTCTCAATCTCAAGGAAAATCAAAAAGTTATTTAAATTTTTACCAAATACATATATCAGCTAGGAGTATTTTGTGGGCTCTAGGAAGCACTTTTAGCCCCTTCTAAAACAATTCTAAGGGAGACTTAATATTATAGTGGAAACTGTGGCTCACATTGGGACTCTTGCTTGCAATTTCTCTTTCCTATGCTAAGATGACACCTTCTAAGCCACCTAAACTACCTGGTTGATCAACTATAGATTGCCAAAGTGTTTGATGACAAGGATATAAGTGCATCGTATTCCAAGATGGCAATTTATGATCTTGCCCATCAACGTGACTTGCAACCATCTTCTTGAATTTAACAAGTTCAAATTTGGTGAAAACAAGTTTGGATTGTAAATGGGTTGGTGTGACTTAACCCATTTATTAAGTAGGCTGGTTCCAAATTTAGAGTCCCGGGCCAGTTAACTATTGATCCATTTAATAGCTACACCAGGTTTACATCATTACAACCCGGCCCATTTAAGATTCATCTAAAATGTGTTCCACATTATTTGGTCTATTTATTAAACGGGTTAGGAAATAGGTCAGAAAAATTGTGATGCATTATCTATTTAATAAATGAGTTAAATTCTTTTATGGTCTAACAAGCACATTGGATTCATATTAACTAACATATTTGTAGTCCCACTTGTTTTTGGTCCATACTTGGTCCAACTGGACCCACTTGAATCCTTAAATTTGCTTTTATAAATAATATAAGAATCAATGATATGTTTGCAATTATAGAATTTCATATAGTATAAATGCACAAAATTTCAAGGTATGATCATCATTGGACGTATTAGATTTGGTTCCAGTTTTTATTTCGCCAAAGAGCAGTTTTAGCCATAGAATAGATACCATGACAAACGTAACCTTTTATCCTATATAGTGGTGAAAAAGCTTTATTTATTTATTTATTTATTTATTTTGAGTCCACTAGCCTAACCATGCACTCTTGGTGGAAACTTAGAAAACTGACTTTTTTTAGTCAGATGAGCATGTTTACTCCTTTTTTTTTTTTGGTTACATTACTGTACATGAGTGCTGCGATCTTTACATATAAGAGAGAGAAGCTGTAAAATCAGGTTTTGGTTTTGGTCCGACTCAAAATGCCAAGTTTGCTCTTTTAGAGCCATTTTTGGGTCATTTTAGGGTTACAATATTTTCTTGTGACAAAAACTTCAAGGGCATATTTGGTTGAAGAGATTGGACTTTAAAATGAAAATAAAATAAAATAATTTCATTTTAACCATCTGATTGGAGAAGCCTAATTTTAAGAGAGAATGAAAATGCCTTAATCTCCTGCAATCCAATCTCCTCTTGATATTCCAATACATTCCACGATAAAAAGATCATTTTTCAAAAATATAAATATGATTAATTGATTTTTCAAAAGTCTCGGCTCCACGCCCTCGACTTGGTACCGGATGGTCAGGTGCTCGGGTTAGTGCAAGTTTAACATCTCTCTTGCTCTGTTGATGGGCCCCACTAATAGTGCTGCTGTGGCTTTTTATTTTATTTTTGGTTGGGTCAATATGTGTTTAGATAGATGTCTTGGAGTAGGGTAAGAGATAGGATAAAACAAGTCAGTTTAGTAACACAGATATCTCGTCTCACCCAAATAAAAGGAAAAAGGCTCCACAAGATCCAAAGACTCGGGCACAAATATTTTATATAAAAAATACTACTCGTTAAATGAAAAATCTTGCTATACATCTTAAGGTAATATTTGATAGCTCAAATGGGAGCACTATGATGATCTAAGATCACCAATAGTCTAGATCCTATGATGATTTGATATCTAATGATCTAGGATTACTGTATTTGATAGATCGATCATGATCCAATAATGAAGATTTCTAAGAATCTACAACTAACTTATTTGGTATTCTATATGATTAATAATAACATGAGCAGAATCTATAAAATATATTTATTAGTATATAATTCTATAAAATATATTAATTTTATTATAGAATTAATATTTTATTTATACTTATAGTATATTATTTATTAATATAGATATTTAGTTTAATTAAAACAATAAGGCTAGTAGAAGTAATTTATCAAATATTTTATTATATAAATATAAAGCACAATAAGATATTTCTACTCTAATTTAAAATTATCATTGAATCATCATAGGACAATAATATGATTAATAATATATTATAATATAATATATATCATAAACATAATATATAATAATAAAATAATATAATATCATAAATATAATATTGATATAATATAGTAGCGATATATTAATATATCAATTCTTTTGCTAAACTGAGGGATATTTTTGTCTTTAAATTTCAGTTCAAAATCATTGTTCGGGGGTTATCTTGGATTTTCAATGTCAAGGTCGATGAGTATCATGTCACTAGATTGGATGATGATTTGAGGAATAGAGATGATTTAAGACTACTGCCATATAGAATTATCATAGTGCAATCAAATATAGTGATCTCATCACCTCCATCCTATTATTTTTGATCTTAGATGGATCATCCCATATCAAATGCCCTAGGTGTGTAATACAAAAGAAATGTAAAATTTTTTGATAGAAAAAATAATATAGAAGTTGAACAAACTAATTTTTTAAGGAGAATGTTGTGCTACTCTATCTCGCTAAACCAAAATAATCTTGTCAGCTATTGCATTGCAAACACATAGAGCTTCCAAACCACGTAAAGTAGAATCATGCATTTTTATTACTTTTATTCAAAATATGTATCACTTTTTAGTAAAAAAATAAATTTAGTTTTTATCCAAGATTTACTTTTCTGATCTATTTGGATAGCTAAAACGAGATATAGCAAGTGAGAGAAAACTTCTATTTGGTTGGTCATGTAAAATTGAGGCCATGTTGTTGGAGTTGCAAATACGCTCCACTTGATGCATCTTGATGTTCGATTTCACATTCGGTACCATGATGGTTGGGTTTTATTGGGCTTAGGGTTGCCTCATGTGGGAATTCTTAAGGTGCAAAAGAACTAACCCAAACTTAGTTATACTTTTAAGCTGGAAAGGAAGAGAACCAACATAATGGGTTTCACTGGCAGTTTTGAAATGAATATTAACACATAGAAATAATAGGATTTATGGTTTTGAAACTTTTATGCTGACTTACTCTTAACTAAGTATCTTGGTTATATTCAAAATATTAGTTTACGTACATTCAATCAATAGTGTAGCTAATTAGCTAGCAATAAATGTTTTAGGTTTCCATCAATTGCTAGTAGCTAATCGCTAATTACCATCTGAAGGCTCTAAGTAATGTTATATTCAAAGTAACCATGAGATATGTTTAATGAAAAGTTAATGAAAGCTAAACAATTTGATAGGTTGGCACTGCTATAGGAAAAGGCTACGGCAGTGATTTACAACTGCTACCATAGTCAAAAAATTACTATCATAACCTACGACAGTGATTCCACAACTGCTGTCACTGTCGTCGTTGCCATAGGTCTATGGTAGCGATTATTGCAGTGGTTGATATAATCGTTGCCATATTCTAGGTATAGCAGCAGAGCAGTAAGTCAACCACTGCTATAGCTTATAATTTAGCAGTAGTTTTCCAACCGCTACTATAGAGGCTATCGTTGCAGTTAAGTAATTGCAGCTATAGCATCTATAACAACGATTATTCAACTACTGCTATAGCTTCTATAGCAGTGGTTGGGTAACCGCTACTTTAAATTATATAGCAGCAGTTAAGAAACTGTTGCCATAAACTACAACAGCGGTTGTACAACCGCTACCATAGATCTACGAAAGCGATTTGCCAACCACTGCCATAGATCTAGGGCAACGGTTGGCACAGAACCACGGCAGTGGTTGGTATAGATACAGCAACAATTGTGCAACTTCTACCGTAGGCTATGGCAGTCATTTTTTGCTATGACAGTGGTTGTGAACCACTGTCGTAGCTTTTTTCTTTAGTTAGTAGCTTTCCAACTGCTTAAATTTATTGTTTTTTACCTGATAGATATAATTTAATATATAATTACTCAAACTAAAACTTACAAGAACCAAAATTTCACATAAAACTCAATAATAATGCAGAAATATGTCTCAAATACTTAAATTGTATTACTGATCAAAAATTATATTACAATATTTTTAAATAAAATAAATACATCAAAAATCTTTAAAATCAAAATCTTCCTCTCCAAGCATCTCGTCATCATCGGAAGGGACTGAAGCAGGATCGAGAGGGGCTATAGCAGGAGTTGGAGGGGCTAGAGCAGGAGCTGGAGGGACTGGAGCTGAAATGCTAGCCAACATGTCCTGAATGTTTGAAATATTAGCTCCAAGATGAGTGCAGAGCTATGTCACCATAGCGGATATGACGCTCTGTAGTTGAGATGCGCACTCCTCAGCTCGAGATGCGTGCTCTTGAGCTTGAGCTGCCTGCGCTAAGGCCTCATCAAGCTGCTTCTGGCTGACAACCCTGCAAAGCATGTGAGGAGATGTTCGCTTCAGACCAGTAGCTCATTGGCGTATGTCCGGGCCTGCAATGAATCCTCCCAGAGTGCTCAGATCCCAAGACCTGAGACAGGTCATGGGAGCCAGAGGTGTTCAGACCCTCACTCGCAAGTGTGTTTAACTGCTCCTGTAATTGAAAATTCAAATAAATTTATAAGAAATGCTATAATACTAATCATACTCCAATTATTACTTACAAAAGTCCTTTCGACCATGGCGTTCATCGGTCTGCCTTTCTTGTCCATATGACTTGATCGAAAGATGGTGCTACGGCTGGCCATCACCTCCTCTCTCGTCAGCTATAACAATCAATCAACTTGTTAGAAACATACAAAAAATAACAATTCAATAACTTGTAAACTAAAGGATCAGAATTCATTACCTCTCTATGCACATGACTAGCCATAGACTCACGGTCGAGAGTGTGCGTGTACTTTGAGCAGCTCGATTCTCTCAGGTTTGACGAGATGCAGCCTAAAAGTATTTAAATCACATAAGTTAAATTAATACAATTGTCAGTGTAATGAAAAATTTATAACTTACAAATTAAACCTGAAAGTTCTGGCTCCTCCAATGCCTGACCATCCTCTCCCACTGACTCGGAGGACAATCCTGTATCCAAAGAACTAGCTCCTCCTCAGTGTCCCTACGGTGCTCTATTTACCATTTGTGGAGCTTGATCTTGTAATTTTGGTACAACTCTCCAATCTTCTGTAGTCGGACATCTCGAGCCCTCTCATGATCTAGAAAGTCGTACTTTCTCTGTATAAAATTATCAGAAGTCAATTACGAAATTATTCTAATCAAACATAGTATAAATATATGATATGCATATATATAATTAAGATACACTTATTCAAATCTCCTTCCACACCTGGTCCTTGACCCGAGGGTCCATCAATTGCTAGTTTACGGGTAGTATGGAAATGATGTCAGACTGTCTCACAAGCACTCTGAAAAAAGAATGTATCTCCCATGCGGTCTCTCCTACTGGCCTCCCCTCTTGATCATATTCCACCATGATCTGATGCTGGCAGTTTCACACATGCGGCATGTGTGTGGGACCATAAAATATCCTACCGAATGATGCACCTGCAATAAAATACATTACGAATATATAAAAGTGTACAATAACTATACAATAAATAAATAAATAAATGATATAATGAAAATTTACTCTCACTGAGATCGTGCGATGTGGATGCCGATGGAGCTAGATCGGTGGGTGGAGTATGTGCCAGAGACGTGGCTGCCAGTGGAGGCTCCGATGTGTCGGTGGGAGGAAAATGTGCCTGGGAAGTCGAAGCCAAGATCGATGCGGTGGGAGGAGTATGTGCCTCCGAAGCCGATGCGGATGCGGAGGTGGATGTGGAGGCTGAGCTCCGCATAGCTCGCCGAGCGGCAGAGGTGAAAGCTAGATGGCATTTTGATGCCATCATGACCTGCAATATTAATGAATATTAACAAATATAATATGTTGTTGAATAATAATATTAATAGAGCATAAATAAATAAATACTAACATTTGTACTAGGATGTTGACCTACTGACATCTACAATATGAACATCACCATCGTTCTTGACAAATGTATCTGGGATCTTGATAACACCAGACAAGTTTTATCCTAGAGGAACACTTTATAAGCATGGTCTAACATCGTCATCAATCTCGGTATCATTAAAGATATGCCTAGGCACCATCCTCACAACAACACCCCATTGAGGCTCCAAAAGATCACTAATGAAGAAAACTTAACTAGCTTGGGAGGCAAGTATATACGATTCTTCAGTGTGGAGATGGCGTTGTATGTTGATGAGAGTAAAACCGCACTCATCAGTCTTCATCCCCGACTGAGATAAAGTGTCAAACTAATTATATTTCATCAATGCAATCCTTTCTTTAGGATAGTAGTCCAAGATGACTATCTTCTCCATAACCTCCTAATAGTTCAGATCCTTCGTATGAGACTATGAATCTTTCGAGCTAGTATAACACCCAGTAATGGCACTTAACATCACACCATTATTTTGTGTTACTATGTTTTGAGCTCGACTGTGAATATTGAACCTATAGCCATTGACGATGAGCTATTTGTACTCACATATGGTACAATTAGATTTCATCGATAGAGCATGCACTTCATGGCTCACATCATCGAGCAGTAATCTCTACACCTAAGAATGTGACATCTAATTAGTAAACATGTTCAGATAGAGTATATAAGGCAAGAATATGTACTCACTCACATGATCTTTGAACCACTCAAAAACTCTTTGCTATGCATTTTTCCTTTCTCGCATGCTTAGAGCATCGTATTTTGCTCTTATGATCTCTTTGTATTTGCTACATAAGGAATAAATTTAGAGTTACTAGTGCAATGGGATATTTTTTTCTAAATAATGAAAATAAATAGAATTGAGTGACTCACCTTATGTATGGCTCAATGACATCATAATTGAATAATATGTAGTAGTGCACCTTATCCCTTTCCTCAAGGCTCAAATTAGTGAGGTGGTATGAAGTGGAAAGTCCATCTGACTGTGAAATGGAGTCAAATACAGGCTCAATTGGCTCATACTGATCATCCTGATTCCTCATTGATCGGTTATGACGTGTCTCGAGCTTGTTTAAGTATATAGTATAAAAATCTATACACTCTTGACCCAAATAATCTTCTACTATGGATCCCTCTGGATGATTCATATTTCTTACATAAGATTTCAGCATTTGAATATTCTTTTTGATGGGATACATCTATCGACAGAATATTAGGTCTTCAAGTACAACTTCTCTCACAAGGTGCACAGTGAGATGCATTATAACTGTGAAAAATGATGGTGAAAATATCTTCTCAGATCACATAATATAATCACCATCCTTGCCTTCATTTTCTTCACATCTTTTTAAGTAATCTCTTCACATAAATATCTCTATAAAATTGTAAAGATGAATAACAGTCATTCTCATACTTTTGACAATACACGGTGAACAGCTATCAGGATCAACTCCTGTATTAACACATGATAATCATGAGTCTTCAATCCATCAAGTCTAATATCCTTACTATTCACATGCTTTGATATGTTGCTTGAGTATCCATCTAAGATCTTTATGTTCTCCAACACATGAAGAAATATGGACCATTCGGAGGCATTCATAATGTAGCATGCATGAGGGAGCCTCCACTATTCTCCCCCTACCGACTCTGGGTGGAGTGATTTTTTAATACCCCATTCTTTCAAGTCAAATCAAAAATTTGAGTCATCCTTGGCCTTATCCTTGATGTTCCAGATCATTGCTAATAGGAGTTCACACATGTTCTTTTCAATGTACATGACATCTAAGCAGTCATGCAATAAGTTTGTCTCTCAATATGGTAAGTCAAAAAATATATTTTTTCCTCCAATTAAAGTGTGTGTTATCTATCTTTGATCGATACTTCTTCTTCTTACCACCAATCAAATCATCTTTTCAAATTCAACATTGAAACCATCCAATTCTCTCAACACCTCACTCCCAGACATCTGGCTAGGTGCCTCACCTTCTTCAATAGTGCCCTCGAAGGAGTGTGCATCTCTTTTGTATGGATGGTTCCGACGGAGAAAGCATTCATGCCCCATAAAGCTAAAACTCCTCTGATGTGTCAACCTTTTAGACCGGATATATTTTTCACAAATCGAACATGCTAGCTCATCTTTCATGCTCCAACCCGACATTAGGGTATATGCTGAAAATCATTTATTATCCACATAAGCACCACGCACATAGAAAATGACTCATTCATCAAAGCATCAAAAGTTGGAATACTCTGGACCTACAACTATTTCAGCTCGACAATAAGAGGCTGCAAATAGACATCAATGTCATTTTCTGCCTCCATCGGTCCAGGGATGAGCATTGTCATGAAAGCGAAAGATTTTTTCATACATATCTATGGTGGGAGGTTGTACATATGAGCAAACACTGGCCATACAGTATCATGTACTTGAACAGATTGAAACCATCGCATGACAAGCCCAACCTCACATTGTGCATCTCTTGTACGAAGTCGGGATGTATTTCATTAAACTTTTGCCATGCCTCTCCATCAGCTGGATGCCTTAATGCATCATCTTTGTTCATTCCTCTTCATGCCATCTCATATCCTTCGATGTCCTTGCCGATATAAACAACTTTTGTAGTCTCGATATCAAAAAAAAGTGCCACATCAATTTTTGAAGAATACAGATCAATGTACCATCTTTGTTCTATTTTTATCTTGGTGCATTGCACCTCATGCACTCATTTCGATTGGCATCCTTCTCCCAATAGAGCATACAATCATTAGGGCATGCATGTATCTTGTTATAAATAAAGTCCAACTGTTAAATAATCTTCGATATCTCATAATTATTCTTCAAAATTTGTATATTGTTCCGAAAGAATATCTCCCAAAAGCTCTAATATGCAGTTCACTCCATTATTACTGAATCCATTGAAGCATTTCGCATGATACAACTGGATTAAGAACTCAAGCTTCACTATCTTTTCACACCCAAGATACAATGAAATATTAGCATCCTCCAACTTGCGGACCTTCTCCACATCCTCACAGTTTGTCATTCCACCAACCACAGGATCAGGCATGGATGTAGATGCACCGTCATTGTGGCCAACAAATAGGAAGATATCACGAATCATTTGTTCCACTTCTCAATCATGTTGATCGCCTCCTTGCATCTACCCTCATCATGTTGATCCCAATAAATTTCATAATTGGATTTAAATCCATAAATAATGAGGTGATCATTTATATCTTGACGAGGTAGCCAAAGCCCACCCATACACTTCTTACAAGGATATTGGATAAGTCCATGGTCTCTAAATTTTTTTATATCAAAATCAAGAAACTTTTGAAGTCCAGCCTCATAGTTTGGCGAAAGCCTACTCAACTTCATCCATCCTTTATCCATTATAAAAATGATAATACTGTAATTAAATCATGTGTGGAAATGAGACACAACACAATAACAGCAAGATAATTTGGTAGTAATTGCTCATAATTTACGCACGCATACCAATGCTTAAAGTTCATTACATCATTACATATAGCAATAAAAAATGTTATTTCAATCATGACAAGTTGAGAAGGACTAACTAAATATTGTATGCATTATAAACAAATACTTAAAGGAACAAAAATATATTAAATATTATTTTCAGATATGCAATAAATGTATCCTATCATCAACTAATAGGTAAAGATAGGTCCTATCCCATTCAGAAATTATATTAATTCTATAGATTTATTACACTAATCAAATGATACGCAACAAGAATCGAAAAAAAATCTCGACATCATTTTTCTTTAGTTCTCTCATGTAGGGAGAACAAAGAAAAAAAATACTGTCCGAAATTTCTTTCGAATCCTCAGCATACTATTTGATTACTGTAATTACCTACAGAATTATTTATAATTTTCAAACTATCCAAATTGGACAATCAATTGATTATTATACATAATTCTTCCATCCATATAAAAAATATAAATATACGGATACTGTAGATTATGTACACTAACCAATTGACGGGTTTATCATTATGCAATACAACAAGCAAAAGCAACAGAGACTAAACAGTAACCCAAAAATTTTATGCAATAAATTCCATAATAGGAATTACATTAATTCTATAGCCTAGAACTCATGGGCACGATCCAGAAACCACTGGCACGGCCTAGAATCTGACGGTCCAAAATCCGTCGGTGTGGCCCAGATCCAACGGTACGGCCCACAATTGCTGGTATGACCCAAAACTCATTGGCACGGTCCAGAATTCGTGGGCACGATCTAGAACCTGACGGCCCAGAACCCGCCAGCACGGCCTAAAACCTAACAGCCCAGAACCCACTGGCAAGGTCTAGAACTCATAGGCACAGTCTAGAACCCGACAGCATAAAATCCGACGGCATGATCCAAAACCCGACGGGACGAGGGGTGGCGCTAAAGGGAGGCGGTGGCCAAAGGGGTCGAGGCCGAGGGAGGGGGCAGCGCTAGAGGGAGGAGGGCGGCGGCCAATGGGAGCTGGAGTCGAAGGAGGGGGATAGCGCTAAAGAGAGGGGTGTTACTAAAGTAAGGAGGGTGGTGGCCAAAGGGGCCGGGGCCGAGGAGGGGGGTAGCGCTAGAGGGAGGAGGGCGGTGTCCAAAGGGGGCTGGGGCTGAGGGAGGCGAGGTGCGGGGCCAAAGGGGTCCAGGCTGAGGGAGGGGGCGGCACTAGAGGGAGAAGGGTGGCAGCCAAAGGGGCCGAGGTCGAGGGGTCTGGAGCCTGCGGTGGGGCAGGCCGGCGATGGCGCTAGAGGGAGGGGCAGTGGCGGGCAGGCCAATGATGGGGGGAGGGGGAGCATTCGGATAGAGAGGAAAGAGAGAGAAGAAAGTACGAAATGAAGAACACAGGACATAAGGAGAAAAATTTTCAAACCTATGGTAGCAGTTTTTAAAATCGCTGCTATAAGTCAATGGCAGCGGTAATCAACAGCTGCAACAGATATTTAGCAGCGATTGTGGCAACCACTGCTATAGACCTATGGTAGTGGTTTTAGAAATCGCTGTAATATACCTATAGCAGTGGTTATTACTTAATCGCTGCTATAGAGCCTAAATATAATTTTTTTTTTTTGTAATATAATATAAA
>KE506039.1:11975-29445 GCA_000441515.1 Elaeis oleifera
GCAGCGGGAGTTTGAAGAAGAAATCCGGCTCCCGTAGGAGTCCGGATCCTTTCTGTGGTAGAGACTCGAGGCAGTGGTCCGGCTCCCGTAGGAGTCCGGGCAAAATCTGCTTGCTCCCGTAGGAGTTCGGCAGAGGCGATCGATCGCTGTAGAGGCTCGGCTGGAGTTCGGTAGCAGTAGAAATCAGTCATTGAGGAAGTTCAGTCGTAGATATAACTTGAAAGAAATTCAGTCTGGCGCCGATCACTGTAGAAGATCGATCAGTAGCAGAGCTCAGTGAGTACTGTAGAAGGTCGGTCGGCAACGGAATCCAGAGGGCACTTGGAGTAATCTGACAGGCGCCTGAAGAATCCATCTTGGAGAAGCACATATAGGTGCCACCCGTCGAGAACTTCGGCTGAGGGTATTTTATACCCAACAAGATAGATTGGAGATTGATTTGGAATCAAGAAAGATCTATTTAAGAGATGGTCTTCTAGGGTTTAAGAATGAATTGAATTAAGAATTCAGATCTCCATCTCCACGCCACCTTCCCTTCCTCCTCTCTTTCCAATGCCCAAGGGTTGAGCGGCCCATCTTTCCACATGTTCGAGTTAAGGATGATCTCTTCTATAGCAAGAAAGAGGGAGAATGGCTATAGTTCAAGCATTGGGATCGCGGTTAAAGATCAAGAGTTGATCAAAAATTCAAAAGATTGAGATTCATCTTGGACAAGATGGATCTATAACGAGAAGAAATGTTCAAGATTGATCTTGATGGATACTTGTAGAGGTCAGATACATGTGCAGCTCAGAAACCTTGAAATCTAAGATCATCGATTGAGGTGTATTTCAACCCACGCAAAGTATTGAGATCTGATCTCAAGTTTTCTATTTAATTTTAGATTATATATATGTCTTAGAACTATAGCTCGGGTAGATATAGATTAGATCTATTGCATGTGGGGTTAAAGAGTTTAACCTAGATTATTTCTGCTACTACTTCAAAAAGATTTTTGATATCTATGCATGCAACCCTACCCATTTTCTAACACTTCGATCTAATCGAAGAATCTTTATGGGTTTTTCGATCTGATTCTCTAGTTCACATCTGAATTTCTTGAACTTTTCAAAGAACTTAGATTTATGGTGCATCAAATACACAAACCCATACCATGAGAAATCATCAATAAAGTTTATGAAGTAGATATAGCCACTTCTGGCTTGTACATCAAATGAACCACACATGTCAGTATGCATCAGGGCTAATATCTCAGTGGCCCTTTTCTCCATATCCTACAAAGGGAAGCTTAGCCATTTTTCTTGAAGACACGACTCACAAACTGGATAAGACTCAAAAGTCAATGGTCTGAAGAGATCATCTTTCTACAATTTGTTAAGTCTGTCCTCTCCAATATGGCCTAGCCTAAGGTGTCAAAGATACTTTTGGCTAAACCTATCTCTAAGTCGCTTAGATCCTGCAACATTCACTGATTGCTGGTTAACATGAACATTCACATCCGTATACAAATGATAAACTCCATCAATCAAGAAAGCACGTATGATAATTTATTTTCAAAATAAACTGTATATATATCTTTATTGAAATGAAAATTAAAATTATCCTGTGCCAGCACAGATATGAAAATTAAATTTCTACTAACTACAGATATATAATAATAATCCTTTAATAACAATTTAAGTCCTAATGATAGTCACAGAGGATAGGTCCTGTCAGCCATAGTAGCGACCCTGACTCCATTACTGACCCAAAGAGTGATCTCACCTTCCCTCAGTCCTCTAACTTCTTTAAGACCCTGTATAGACGTGCACAAATGAGCACTTGAACTAGAATCAAGAACCCAACTAGAGGATAAGAAACCATAACGAGCAACTCAGACATATCTTTAGAAGGTGCGTCTGTCTTCTTTTCTTCACCGTCGTCAGGTATGCCGGACAGTTCTTTCTCCAGTGGCCTTAGACATTGTAGTAGAAACATTTTTCTTATCTTTGGCCTTCTTTGGAACGTCTTTTTTGGGCTTGGCCTCAGTCTTTTGCTTCTTTATGGAGTTCTTTCTTTCTTCTTCCAAGTAAATTTTCTCTTGAAGGAAGCTCGCTCCACAGTCAGAACCGTATCCCTTGAACCCTTCAAGGTGCCCTCTGCTGTCACCAGCATATTCAGTAATTCGGACAGAGTGTTATCAATCTTATTCATATGGTAGTTCATAATGAACTATCCATATGAATCAGGAAGGGACTGGAGGATCAGATCCACTTGTAGTTCCTTATCCATATTCATTCTGAGCTTCTTAATCTCCTCAATATCCTTGATCATTGTCAAATAATGATCATTGACAGAATGTCCGTCACGCATCTTTGTTCTAAAGAGTCTCTGTGAGACCTCAAAATGAGCCATTCAATTCTGCTCACTGTACAACTCTTGTAGGTGGGCAAGCATGTCGCTGACAGTCCTAATGTCTTCATACTGATGTTGAAGATCATTGGATATGGATGCTAAGATATAGCACTTTGCCTTATTGTCCTCGTCATCCACTTCTCAAGTGTGGCTCATTGATCAGTAGACGGACGGGCGGCAGCACAGGTGCCTCCTGATCAAGAACATGAGTTAATTTTCGAAAGTGAGAATAATTCTCAAATTTTGGAGTCAGTCCTTATAGTTGGTGCCGGTCAACCTATTGGTGTCTAAGATTCAGGCTAATGGATTTGAGCTCGACATGGTGATCTACAGAAAAATAGTTTCAAGTTAGATAATTTATACTTGTAATTGTTTGTTTTAGGGATTTTAAAAACAAACAAGGGCTTCGATTATTTCTATGGATCTCCTATACTCCTCGGGGGGAGAAATAGAAATCTATATGCGATTAGCTTCAAGTGGGTACTATGCTCCCACTGATTCATGTGCACCTCACCTAACAGTTATTGGTAACACACAAATGAATGAGTGGACAATTTTTTATCCATTGCTTCACTAAGCAAGATACAATGAGTTTGGTCTCTAAGTCCTGTGGCCTCACCTAATAGTTATTGAAACATTTCTTAGTTAAGTCAGACCCACCGTTCACTAACGGGTGCAGAGCCATCATTGGATACCTCACCTAACAGTTATTGGGTCCAACCTCATCTCCACCTCGGGGCATCAGATGTCAATAGAGTGGTTGTATCTTTTCGATGCAATCGAACCACTGTGACCAGTCGAGAACGATCAACATCAGAAAAGACACCAACATCTCTACAATAGTGGAAGACCGTTAGACTTAATATTCAATTGAGGAGATTTAATTTAGATCTCTTATACTTAGTCACATACATCAAATGTAATGACTAAACTGATTCAGGTTAGCCCATCTCATGCCTAATCCATCTAATCAACATGGATGAACATGAATTACTAATCAACCAAACTCAATCCATAATCTACCAAATGGCCAGGTAAGTGAGATTGATGGGAAGATTTCCAACACTTGCCTTAGACACCCTTTCGGGCCAGATAAGTGTTGTCCAATTAAAAACTATTGGTCGGCTTGCCAACTTACCTTAGACACCAAATAGTTTATTAGAATCGAATAGGTTGATCAAGTTATTCGAGCTCAAACCACGGAGCCAAATTTGATCTTGAGATAACCAATTCACATCAAATATGGATCGATTTGACCAGCTACAACTAATCTCAATTTTGAGCTTCTATTGATCAATCCCATTAATATTTGATTGGGTTCGATCAACTACTCAAAATTGAAAAATGGATTCTAACTTGCTCTAATCATGGACCCTTTTTGCAGTTTAGTCTCTAGACTAATTGGTTCAACCCATTGGGCCCATATTTTATGCAATTGAAATTTAGATCTTCAGTTCATAATATTATATCTTAATTTTAGGTCTTAATTCATAATTAAGTGCATTATGAACATGGCTTTTAGTTTGGATTAGTTTACATGTCAAAACACCTTTTTGAATCTAAGCCAATTTTAATTATGTCTTACATATTTTTCTATTTTCAAGTTGGGGTCCTTTGAATTTCGCAAGCAACAAACCTAGGGTTTTAAATCTAAGGTTTTGCACAAAATTAAGTTTTAGATTGAGGGTACAAAAACTATATATCATATATATCTTTTTCTTGATCTAAAACGAAGCATAACATATATCAAATATATGCATAAAGGATCAAGATCTAAAACATGCATCGTATGCAAATCATAATTAGATCTAAAATAATGATTAAAACCTTTGAAAATCTTTTTCAAAAACTCCATTCGCATCATACTGGGATAATCTTTTCAATATAAGGGGTAAACCCTATATCAGGGCAACTAACCATTCTAATCAGATCTAATCATAAAATTAACATCTGATTTTAGATCTAAAAGATTGATTTTAGATTTTGAAAATACTTTTCAAAAATAATCAATCTCGTGCTAGGATAACCTTCACAATATAGGATGCAACACCCTATACTAGGACAACCTTATTTCCACACAAGATTGATTAAAACATCTACTTTTTAGATCTTAAATAAAGAAAACCAGATTTATACATGTCAAAAGAACCAATGGCTCTGATACTACTATTGGAAAGTTGGATAGAAAGCATGTATAGATTTCAAAACTTTTTGAAACATGCAGCGAAAGTCATCAAGGTTAAAATCCTTTTAACCCAGATGTATTAGATCATATCTATAGACTATCTGAAGCTCCGGATCTATGACATACATAAAAGAGATTTAAAAATCATGTAGATCACATCCACATGTACAATGAGATCAAATCTCATCACCTCTGTGTGGGTCGTAATTCATCATAGTCGATGATCCATAGAGTTGAAATTGGTTCCTTTAGCCACGCATGCGCCCGACCTCCACAGGTATCCACACAAGGTCTCCTCAAATCAAAGGTCAACTATGTCTCCAGGATGCTAGCTCTCTTGCAGAGATCCCTCTTGAAGCTTGATCTGGGCTCCTTCTCTTAGATAATCTAAGAGACAAAACAAAGAGGAATAGAGGAAGATTGGAGAACAATTGTCAACCCATAAAACCCCAGGCTCTTCTAGGAAAGAACCCATGCCTCAAGGGCTATAATTGCTCATGCCCAAAGCTTCCTCTCTTCTCTTTTTGATCGGCCAAACTCAAATAAAAACACTTGTAGTCGGCAACCAAGAGAAGGGGTCCTTTTAAAGAGTGGCGACAAGGTTTGGATTAGAGCAAACAACCACTAGATAACAATCCGGTTTGAATTTCAAATCAAATTTGAATTCAGATCAAACCAGATTTTATCCTTATCCAAAAGAGGCTAAGGCTGGTCGACCAAGCCTTGATAGGCATGCAAAACCTCCACACCAATATCAGATTGGCATGGACAATGTGTGTGGGTGATCGGGTTTGGGTACTAGGTCAGGTTCTAGTCCAATTTAGCTTCAATTTGGTCCAAACCAAATTAGATCTGATTAGAGCCAAATTGATGGATGAAACCTAATCCAATTAGATATCAAATTGGATAAATCAAACCTTAATCAAATTAGATTTTGATTAAACTCAAGTTCTAATCAAATCAGGAACTTAATTGAGTCATCTCATAACTTAATAAGACCTAACCCAATTTAAGTCGAACTGAATCCAATTCAATTAGACTTGATCTAATCCTCAATATTCAATCAAATTAAACTAATTAGAAATCAAATTATTAATTAATCCTCCTTCAATATTTATATTAATTTAACCATCAATCGAATTAACGATTAAGCTCTTCAACGATTCACAATCGTTGATCAATCATCTGATCCGATCAAAACCTCTATTGTGTGTGATCCCATAAGCTCTATTCTATCTGGTAGTGATATATATTATGATCTCTATCACAATATCATTGAAACTTTTTTGATGGATTGAAATAATTTCAACTATACCCTTCGAGGTCATCGATTATCAAGATGATTTTCGATGAGTCCCATAATCCATCAGTGATACCTAACAGTATATAGTGACAACCTAGCAGAATAAAGGTATGAACCTCTAGATATAGTTATCATATGATTCAGTCTTTCTATCAAGAGTCCCGACTTGATGGAGGTCATGGAGAACTCGTCAAACTCCATCATCAGTCGTATGTTAGATTGGCTCGACTCGAGTTCCTCTATGAATCACCTGAAAACTTTTTTTCAGTACTCACACACACTCTGGCCGGAGATTTTTTGAACTCAGTCTTACGAATCGCATAGGACTACTCCTCATCTACCGAGATCGATAGATCCCACCTAAATGCACACTACTCAAACAGCGAACCTAAACCTACTATAGTCAATATACACATCAAGGATCCGAATGACTAGGGATCAAGAGAATGTGTAGTCAAACTATAGTAGTCTCGCTATGAATAGCCAATGCATCGCAGGTCAAAGGACCACTCACACCACTGTAGTATCGAGACAACCACTGATAAGTGAGCAGGTATCCAAGTGGTTTCTCGTGATGGTCACGCTCAGTATAAGTTATTCTCTAACAACCATCTGCACTCTTACCCTAGTGCCTCTATACCACAGACTCGAGACTCATCTGTTTCGAAGAAAGATGATCCATGCACCGATCTTGATGAGATCAATCACTGTCCTTCGTAATGATTCCATGATCAGGAGCATTTAAAAATTAATCATTAATTATGTATGTCTCAAATTCTCAACACCTTGAGAATATACAAAATTATTTTTATTAATTTCAAGGATAAATCATGGACCCAAAAATATAATTGAAAATAAGAAGCCCTTTTATTAATCATGAAATTTTACAAGTATAAATACAAGCCCTGAAATTATAATGTGCCAGCCAATAATTGGCTTTCTAGGACACACATCCAACATCTCATTTGTCGGATTGATCTTCAGCCCCAGTCTGATCCTCCTCTCATACCGAAGCCCCCACCTATTTAGTGGAAGTGCAAAGGAGCCCCACCTATTCGATGAGAGTGCAAAAAAAGCTCCTATCTATTCGGTGGGAGTGCAAGCGAAGCTCTCACCTATCCGATGGGAGTGTAAAAAAGTCTCCATCTATTCGATGGGAGTGCAAAGGAAATCCCCACCTATTTGATGGGAGTATAAGCGAAGTCCCCACCTATTCGATAGGAGTGCAAAGGAAGCCCCATTTATTCAGTAAAAGTATAAAAAAGTCCCCATCTATCCAATAAAAGTACAAATAAAGCCCCACCTATTCGGTGGGAGTGCAAAGAAGCCCCATCTATTCGGTGTGAGTGCAAGTGAAGCCTCCACCTATTCGGTGTGAGTGTAAAATAAGTCCCATCTATTTGGTGGCAGTGCAAGTGAAGCCCCACCAATTCGGTGGGAGTGCAAAAGTAGCCCCACCTATTCGGTAGGAGTGTGAAAAAGCCCCACCTATTCGGTGGGAGTTCAAATGAAGCTCCACCTATTCGATGAAAATACAAAGGAAGCCTCCACCTATCCGATGGGAGTGCAAGCAAAGCACCCATCTATTCGGTGTAAGTAAAAAAAGCCTCCATCTATTTGGTGGGAGTATAAAAAAGTTTCCACCTATTCAATGAAAGTACAAGCAAAGCCCACATCTATTCAGTGAAAGTGCAAAGGAAGCCCCCTCTTATTCGGTGGGAGTGCAAGCGAAGCCCCCCTATTCGGTGGGAGTGCAAAGGAAGCCCCCACCTATTCGGTGGGAGTGCAGAAAAAGCCCTCAGAGACCCTTCTAGAAGTCTGAAGGCCCTTATGATGGGAAGATTCTAGACAGAGCATTTCCATCGACCCAACTTTATTAGCACAAAACAGCCAAATACAATCACAAAATGAAACTACAATAAACCAGACGTATGCAACGTAAGTTCTTTCATAGTTCAAACATTATATGTATGATGATTACAAGATAAAACATCGCGGCAAAGGCGACTATACAAACGTGAGGGAAAATGAGAAAAGAAAAATGGGAGCTGGTATTTACTCTACTTCATTATTAGCGTGGTGGTTTCTCCACTTACCGCCCATGGAGTCCTCATCAATCTAGTCGGAAAGCAGCATGTCACCGACAGTGACTGGTAAAGCCGGTAACAGTAGGCCATTGAGGGCCCTAGGGATGAGATCTCTAAGCAGTGAAGACCGCGGCCTGCACCGAAAAGCAATCATGCGGCCTGCTGGCTATCCCTTTTGAAAGCACTTGCTTCGAACAAATATCATGAGAGACTATCATCAAAGCCACACTCGATCTAGGCATGGCATTGGGACAGTCCCTGAAGGCTGCGGATCCACTCTTCCCACAAGTAGGATGGCTATTTTCAATACCTCCTAAGCTAAACTAAACCCATTAAGTGACCCCCTTTCTTAGGTGACAAGCAGCGAGCGCGGCTAGAAAGGATGGCACTTCTACTTATTGAGAAAATTCCCATCGTGCATTCATGGCGAAAGGCACCACCCCATTACTCCACAGCACTCGAGATGTGGAGCTCCTCTCAAATGTCCTTTCCCTTATAAAGAGAAAAGTCGAATTTAAGCATCTCGCAACCGCTTCTATTAACCAGTGTGTTGTGGTGACTGTTGGTTAATAACAAGCTTCACTCTAGTTGGTATGTACTTAAACATAGATGTGGGACAGCTGTGTTGTCTTGTCTCACTTTTTCTAAATTCTGAAATGATGAGCACTTAATTCGAGCACGGAGGCACAAACGTATTGCACCCTTAGGCAAAGCAGTGTTCTATACTTATGCATCAACGCGTACACAATTGTCCTCTCTCAATCTAGTAGAAGCAGTGAATGTGTTAAGTGGGGATATTAAATTTAACCAAACAAATCCCCATTGAATACCTGAGTAGGGTTCACCTCCTATAAGATCTATATTATTTTAATCACCGATCCCCTGACTCAAGCAAACTTTGCCCCCAACCCATGTACGCCTTCAGATCACAACTACTCCCACTAAATGGACATGAGTCATATATGGTGGCATCCAAACACATATTCAATTCATACGTCAAGCCTTCGGTCTGTACTATAAATTAGCCAAATTAAGATAAAATACTTCATTCATACTAGTTATGGAGTTACAATAAGAACAATAAACAAAAAAGAAAGGACCCAGCTTCGGCCAATGAAAATTATAAAATGGGAATTTTTCCTCGTGATCTTCTAGAATCGAAAATAAGTACGATGGCTGAACTCTCTCGTTCTTCAGAACCAATCTCCGAAACATCGAGAAGGCTAGTGTCTACCTTGGGGAAGAGCTTGAAGACCTATGCTTCGCAATCTCCAAACCCAGCTCTGAAGGCTTGACGAGGCACACTGGCAACCCGAGCAGCCGCCTCTCTTTGCACAGCTTTGAGCAAAATTTTATTTCTGATCCTGCCCTCGGTAGCCCTTTTCGTAGCTTTGCTCGCCGCCAGTTTGATCCGAAGCTCTGCCATCTCTGATCTCTCTTTCTCGATTATCTCAAGGAGATTGGCGTTTGCCTATTCAAGTGAAACAAGATCCACTTGAAACTTAGCCGACAGCTGTCGTTCCTTTCGATTGTCTGATCGCGATCAACAACCCTCAGCCACTCCGAATGAAGTTCTCCCTCCAGTTGTCGTATTCGAGCAGTTGATTTTCATCGTGCTTTACTTGCTGTCTTGGCGATTCTGCCCCTCTCCTCGACTAATTTGCACTTTTGCGTGATGTAATCATGCAAAATTAGCCGAGAACCTTCATGAATGCGGCTCACTTCGACCGAAAGGTCTTTGTATTTTTTCATCATAACTAGTAGATCATGTTCAACTTTGGCCACAATCTTTCTTGCCCTAGTAAGCACCTTTTGTAATGCCCCAATCTATGATTGGATCGGCAGCACCGACCTTATGGTTGGAGAACCAGTTTGTTGCCTACATTGACCTGACTAAAAGTAAATGATAAACATCAAAGGAGGCTATTCCCATAAAAAGAAGACAATGCTAATGAGAAGAGAAGCAAAATTTTTATTTTATTAATCCAAAAACTTGTTTACACTGTCTAGGCATAAACAAAATACAATAACATCCTAAGCTCTTCTGACCTCAGCCTGGGCCGCGGAAGGCCTCGAGGCACCTTCCGCTGGTGATGCCCCTGCTGGAGCTGGATGTGCGGTTGATGCTGCTGGAGCAGGGGTCCCTCAGCTATGTATTCAACAAATGGTGGGACATTAATAGCAGTCGCTTTGAAGCAAAACCCCTTCAGCCTCGACTGAAATCGAACACCCTTCAGCTTCTACTTCTCCGATGGCTCCCAAAAAAGCCAAGTCGAGGTTCGAAAGCATTCCACGACCTTCACCCGATAGTCCCTCTTAGCCAGAGCGGATGCCTCGAGGGCAAATCTATCTTAATCTTGGAAAGCTATGTGGATTCTCGAAAGGCCTCCATAGCTAACTGCCCCACTTCGATGACTTGCCTTTCCATCCTTTTTTCGACCTCGAGGACTTCAGCTTGTGCTGCCCGAGGACTTTGACCTGTACTGCCCGATGTCTCTCCTTTTCTGCAGTCAAGTCAGCTTCGACCCTCTTTTTGTCCTCCTCCTTATCCTTCTTCACCCTCTCCAGTTCATTCCTCAGGTGTTCGACTTCGATTTTGGCAGCCCTTAACCTCCTGTGTGCCTCGGCAAGCTTTGACTCTACTTCTCTCATTGAGATGATAAAAGCCGCAACCCGATGCCCCAGCTGAACCAATCAAACCCGATCAGTAAAAGTACAAAGAGGCCAAGAAAGGATTCAGAAGAACTCACCCGAACTAAGGAAGATACTGATTCCTTCTGCCGCAGCCTGAGACTTTATTGTTCAACCCTCAAAACATCAGGCCCGTGTAACATCCCCTCCAAAGCCCTTCGGGCATTTTTACAATCCTCTATGGTGGCATTGTTGGGGACTCTGGCCAAGCATTCCTACTGACCTACCCGATTAGGAGAGTGGGCTGACATCTCCCCTCCTTGGGGAGCAGGAAGAACCTCCGGACTGGGGACGTCAACTTCTGGGGATGGCACGAAGTGAGCATCGGTTGACGAGGGAGGCACTGAAGGTGCTCCCCCAGCACTTGCCCTGGCAGGTCATGGTTTCTTCATAACTCCTATCACAACTGGAAGAGCCCCCTTCCTCTTTTGCTGTTGTTGGGTGTCTCCTTTTTGAAGTGCTTCGATTTCTTCTGATCTCATCCCTACATTATCCGACAGTTAACAAATTAAAAGACTAAATAAAAAAGAAAATAAGGGTCGGTCGAACTGACCTCCAGAGATAGCTGAACTTAGTCTGATGCAGAAGAGGGCCGCTCTAACAGCAGATCCTTCATGGAAGGGATCTTGTACTCCTACAATATCTCAGAACTACGAAGATCCTCCCTCTCCAGCTTCAGGATATCGAACACAGCCTCTCTTGACCAACCCAGTTCGGTAACATTAAGGACTCAAAAGAAGGATCCAAAATAAAGAAAAATTGCTCCGTCCATCTGTGAACGGAGGTAGGAACCCCCTTTATCAGGACGAAAGCACCCTTCGGAGGAGAAATATACCACCAATCTGTGGTACACCTCTTTAGGATAAAGAAAATCGAAATAGAGAAATTGAAGGATGGACATAGACCAAAGAGCAAGCAACCATGAATCCGATAATGAAGTGAAAGAGTTGGGACTAGAGAACAAGAAAGAGGTTGAAGAAATGAAAAATATCTATGACAAAAGGGTGCACAGGCAACCGGAGCCTAGCCCAAAATGATTCCTCATAAAGGCCGATCCACCCCGTAGGAGGATCGCCAATCCTTCTACTAGCACCTAGGGTTCAAGCTTAAAAGAAGCAGAAATCCTATATCAAGCCTGTATTAGATCCAAATCTTTCGGACCTAGCACAAACTCAATTGTGTCCAATGCAAAAGTTGACTCATTTCATGCTCGACATCGTTCCCCTCGATGCTTTCACCTAGTGCCGAAGAACGATTTGAGGACCAGCTTCCTTAAAGCTCTTGGTGCTGGTCATTGAGAATCAAAAAAAGGGTAAAACAATAAGGAAAGGTAGTGGGAAGAAATGAGAACTCACCATCAACTGAGGTAATAGAACAAA
Organism: Elaeis oleifera; assembly: GCA_000441515.1. Lineage (NCBI taxonomy): Eukaryota > Viridiplantae > Streptophyta > Magnoliopsida > Arecales > Arecaceae > Elaeis > Elaeis oleifera. Next base: position 24,015 of record KE506039.1, read on the forward strand.
GGAGGAAGTTGCCGATAAGGATAACTAATGACTTGACGAACTGAAAATGAAATAGATCTCCACTAACAGGGACTGCAATATACTCGAAAAACATTGAATCATGCACGCCAGAAACCCTTCCTTTAAAGACTAACCACCATATCAAAATTTGAAACCTTCGGCAAATAATAGCTATGTGGCACCTGACGTCTCTCCATTGACCGACGTAAATCGAGAAATGACTCATTATGAGGAACTCTGAAAAAGAAGTGCGCCGCTCTTTGAATTTCACAAAGATCGGTTCCTTCTCCCCTAGCCTTTAATGATTAGATAATGCAGCGGCCTCTCTTTTTGAAAAATATCCTCCTAACTCCGAATAGGTGCACATCCTCTACTATTTGCTGTACTCCCATCCTCCGAATCGTCTAAGCTTCAGACTCAGGAGTAGGGGGTATATGTTGGGGGTAACACTTTGGTCATCGTAGAATGATGAAGGAAGTTTTAATCTACTTTGAGTACTGTTTGAATTCTCTTGATGATTGACCTAGGAATCAGCCAGCTGGACACTCCAAAGGAGTGCCTATAAGAAAAGAATTGAGATAATACTAACTGTTGGGGGGAGGAATGCCCTTTAATGCCGAAGCCCTCCTTTGCCAATCATTGAGCAGAGCTGATCTCTAGGGGTTCGGCTATACTATGCCTGTTCCGATTCTCATCCGGGGGTGAAGCTGAGGGACATCGGGCGACACTCCCCACCACCATAGGCCTGATAGGCCTCACCATCTAGTTGTGTCACTCCGCTTATCGATCATACGCCACGTCACCTCACCATCTCTTTCACGGCCCACTACGTATCGAGCGAGTTTATGATCAATATCAGAAGTATTTAAGTACATCCCCTGCTGCCCGACATGATGGGACACTGAGAAAGTACCTCCTTGTCCTTTCAACCTTGACCCTAGTCTCTTTCTTTTCTGAAAGAGCATTAATAAAGTTGCGGCACCAATCCTTATCTCGATGACTGATTTAGGTACCCTACCGATCCATGTGCCAGCCGATTCACTCTAAAGTAATCACCTAGACATCAGGTTTAAGGCTAAGGGAAGCCTGATGGTGGCATTATTCTCAAAATTTTTGGTCAATCCTTACTCCTAATCGGACCAAGGATCCTTTACTACTATAACTTACATTTTCGAAAAGGCTGGCCCTTATTATACTGACCCTCCGAATCGAACTCCATAGTGAACCCTTCGATGCCTGCGCCCTACCATCGAATTCGATCTCTATCAGCCTATGGGTTGGCGAACCCAGATGAGGTAGCTGGTTCCCCTCTAATCGGTTTCTTTAAATAATAGACCTTCGATAGTCCCCAGACTTCGACATCAGAGGAGGGATCAGACATCGGACATCAGTCAATACTCTTGAAGGCAAGTAGAAAGATCACTTGTGATTTTTGGTTAAAGTACATCGAGTCAGGACACATCACCGCCATCTCACTAGCCGCCCACACATCCATTCAACCCAAGTCACATCTTTTTTCCTACTGACGACACGTCAGACAAAAATCCACTAATCAATGACACACGTGATGAAATCTCAGGTACACCCTGCATGTGCTCAATACACCATGTGCTCTTCTACAATTTCCTCTCCTTCTCCTTTATTGTGTTAGATTTCTGACTTGACCGTTGGAGGATCTTCACCGAAGCCAACTTCGGTCGGAACTTGTTTTGTAAGAATGCCACTCTAGTGGTTCCCAGCTTACTCCAGTCTTATCCGTATGTGGTCGAAAATCTTTCACAACACCGGTATTAGTGTTGTACTCCTAAGAATAAGCTCCTAATAATTATTAAATATTTTTGCATTATCACCAATAACTTTTAATGAACTTGGAGCAAGCTCCACTACTAATTCTTTTGATATATTAAATTAAATAACTTCATAAAGGGTCAAACTTCCTTGTAATTGTTCAACACATATGAAGGAGTTTGTCTTTTCTCTTTTGAGTTTAGATAATATTGCTTAAGTGATCTTAATGGACGATCTGCTGGTGTAAATATTTTCAAGCCACCCTTCAAGGGGCAGTCACTATGTTAATATCATTCCACGGTGACCAATTAGATTTTGTGTCAATGCCCACCAAGTATCTTGAACAAAAAATTAAGCACTTTTGTACAAGATAACCTTCAATAATTAAACCTTCTAGACATACTTTGTTACGCACATATATTTTAAGGTACGTAGGTACCATTCAATTGGATACATCCACCTATATTGTACATATCTTGAAAGTTTGACTTCTTCAGGCAAATGCATAACTAAGCGTATCATTACATCAAAAAATTCTAGTAGAAAATCATTTTTAGCTTCCATAATGTTAGTATGATTTGCTTTTCAAGTCGATCCAAAATATCTAACTTCAAAGTTTTAAAACATAAGTCTCTAAAAAAGTAAACTCAATGAGTGGTTCACAAACATCTCTAGATAAATAGCCATGTATTGCAATTAGAAGAAGTTGTTATAAAGTATATGATAGTCATAACTCTTCATTCTTGATATTTTTTTCTCTCTTTCATTTACACAAATGGATATTTTGAAAATATCCATTTGGAGCCTTCCGTTCAATTAAAAATCTATATATTATTTTTTCTTCTCAGAGGATAATGTATAACATGCTACAGACACCTGTATATTTGCTCTACTTAAAATTGGATAAAGCTCAGATCTTATAATCATGCTCGCCAAATCATAATGTCTTTTTAATGTATCCTTTGTTTTGCCCTTAATATTCATAACAGTGCCCAATATATTATCACAGATGTTCTTTTCTATATGTATAACATCTAAATTATAACGTAGTATATTTGTACACCAATAAGACAAATTGAAAAATATACTTTCTTTCTCTAATTATATGCACTATTTGTTGCATCATACTTTTTTTGGCACCTCCTTATCAAATGGCCTTTAAGAAAACATATTGAGTTCCCTCAACACATCATCATTAATGAGTGAAATAGGTTTACATCGATCTTTCTTCTTATCATCAAATGACTTCATGTTTCTATGCCACTTATTGCCTTGGGGTAAAAACGAAGATAACCCATGTAACATAATTTTTGGCGCACCCTTTAATGCAAGAGAGCATGTCACTTTATGACAACAAGGACATGCCAGATAACTCTTTTTTGGCCATTCAATAAATCATTATATACAAAAAATTGCTAATAGTCCACAATATAGCTACATGCAATCTAAATTTATTTCATATAAGCATTATAAGTTTCTACACCCATCTTCGATAATTTTGTCAACTCTTTAATTAGTAGTTGCAAATACACATCTATATCCATACTCGGAGAGTTGGGAGTGGGTATTAGTAGCACCAACATCAAATAAGGTTCCTTCATGCACATCCAATGAGGTAGATTATAAGTAACAAAACAACCGACCAAATGCTATGTTGTGAGTTCATGTTTGCAAATGGTTGAAATCCATCACAAGCAAAATCGAGCTAGAAAATAATCAAAAAGCTGGCCAACTGAGGTTACTAAACCATATATTAAATTGTTAATCAGCAAAAAAGACTATCACTCAATAAACTATACACATCTTCTACTAATTTCCTTGCTTCTCTCTAAAATAGTTTTTTCGAGCAGTTGAAATAGAGAAAAATTTCAACTAATTTAAAACAAAGGAATGTTTCAGATCATTGACTTGAATGAAGTTTTTTTCCATTTCCAACATATCCAATTTTGGGCAGCAAAGAAGAAGTTTGGATATGAAATCAAACAAAGGATTTAGAACAAGTGGACTGTATCATGGATGCCTCACTACCAACCAGTAGGTTCAAATATTCAATGCAATGTTTAGATAAGATTAAGTATTACTGATAATAATATGAGTCAAATCCTATGCTTCTTATTCACAGGCCTAGGAGATATTACAGATAAAAGGAACAACAAACAAACAACATGTTTCCTTTGATTTCAAATCCCATTCCAAATCAAGAGAAAAAATAATAAAAAATAGAGGAAACAAAGTATTTCTATGATCTACTAAAGGAAAATCTAGAAACTACAAAATCCAAAGAAAAATATAGAAGAAAGAAATCCAAAAATAGAGTATTGACCTTAAGGATTGATTTTGATGAATAGCAAAATATTTGAGTATATAAATAGAACTAATGGTTTGATAAAAATAATGCTTCAAAAAAATTCTAAAGTATCAAAAAATGGAATTGACTATCCAAATAAATTTAAATTAGAAGTTTTAAAAGCCTACATGTTGTGAAAGGCTATAGAAATCAAGATGAAAAAGACACTCAAATGTTGAAGTCAAAAAGTTACTCATGCCGAAAATATTCAAAAATTTTAACTGATAGCTATTCGAGTCGACTCAAATCCTATTCAAATGGACTTGACTTGAAGAACAGAAAAAAGTAGAAAATCCGGCATACTAAATTTTAGCCAATATGCACTCGAGTTGACTTGAATCCCATCCGAGCAGACTGTTAGAAAATGTGTCCTAAAGTTAATTATTGGATGATTGTACTCTTTATAATTTGTATATAAATTATGAATGAATAAAATTATTTGATATTTTATTACAAGGTGTACATCTTTCTTATTAGAATTCTTGTATTGTAATGAAGTCCTTAGAATTATGACAATCGATAAAGGAGGATTTATCGAATAGTTCTTAAACATATTCGTGATCAAATGATACGTCATTAAGAGATGATGACGTTTATCGAGTGTAGGTCATTGTATGCCATATAGATTGGTTGTCCTCATAACCAAAAAGTGTGGAGATACTGATATGGCATACAGATGAGATATAGGAGTACATCATCACTGAATAAGTGACTCACCTGCGGAGCACTCTGCTGTCAAGAGTAGCTCACGAAGTGTATGGGCATAAGTATCCCTCAGGCCTGAGATTACCATAGTGACTTGCCAGCAACTCACTATGCTTTGATGTCGGACTATCTATATTTCTAATACAGTCACGGAAGGCTATTGGATACAGTCAAGTACTTGCGAAATCTGTGTGTGGATCAAGATGGGATTGATCTCTCTGGATTATAGGAGTTAATGCATCACTGTATTTTAATTTAGTAAAATCTGGATCGAAATAATCTATGTGATAGATGTGAAAGATTGAAAAATAATGTGGATGACTCATCCATGGTTGACAGTTAAACCCTAGGTCTTCTTTGAGCATTTGAGGTCAAAGACATGAATTATACGGTAATCATATGCATAGATTTTTGAATATTGCCTTACAAATAGTTGATTTATCTGAACATCAGGAATCATTGCTAGATGATAACTTCGATTAGTACATAAAATAGTTTCTGTACTACTGGCTTAGTGTTCGAACCTATAGAGTCACGCACAAAATCAAGCAATTGAAAGGAATATGCCCTATAAGCCAATCAAAATGTATT
>KE506039.1:40706-50709 GCA_000441515.1 Elaeis oleifera
ACATATGATGTATGCTTTACTTAAAATCTTAATAGAATAGTTCTACAAACTGAAACATATGTTTCACACACTTAATTTAAAATTAAGTGATCAGGATTTGAGAATTGAAGATATTAAGATACCTCATAAAATGATGGGCCATGGGTTAGTATGAATCAGATCTTCTAATTGGGTAAGGCCTAGGATTAGAAATAAATATAGACTAATTAGAGAAATTGATTAAATCTAATCAAGAGTTGAATTAGATTAGATCAGATTTTTTTTAGATCAATCTCAATAATTATATCTTAATCAAGTCCATATTTTTGACCATACCAAATAGATCTGATTGTAGCTCAATGGTTTAGTTCAAGTCCTTTGGTTGATCAAACTGAAACTAATCGATCAATTGGTGTCTAAGATAAGTTTGGCAATATTGCTTGACAATATAATCAGTGATTTTTAATTGACAGTCTGCTTATCTGAATATTTCGATGGTGTCTAAGGCAAGTCGAGATAGATCCTCCACCAATCTTACTTATCTGATCAATATAGTAGATTATATTTTGATTAGATCACTAATTAATTCGAGCTGACCCATGCCATTAAGTAAATCAGTGTAACTGATTTAGGTATCTCTAATCAAGCTTGTCTCTAGTCCTCTTCATGAGTTGATGAAGTCAGTGGGAGAATTTTGACTTATTGATTAATCTCTTCTCTTATTCTCAAATCATTAAATCAGTTCGATTGAGTTAGGTGCCTGGAACCAGCTTGTCTATAGTCCTCTTCATGACTTGGTGAAGTCGATGGAAGGATTTATGACTCATCGATCAATTGCTTATCAAATCATTAAAATCAAATCTTCTAAATTATTAGGTCCTTAAAATAAGATAGTTATGGAGATAACTAGATCATAGCCTCCTATTACGATGGATGATAATGGGTCTAATAGTCTAGATAAGCATTGTAGACCCATAGGCCTGGTGTTTATTTAGATATTGAAATTATCATTTATTATATGATGACTTAGCTGTACTATCTGATGAATGGTTGGATTGGTCAAGTTTTTCTCAGACTTGATCATTCATTAGCTAGATTCACTGAGTATGTTCATGTTAATGGTTGGACCTAACCGGGACTTTCAGTGGAGGTCTTCGCCTACTAAAAAAGCACTTGAGGCAAAATCAATTATTAAAAATTATTTGAAGAAATAATTAGTTTAGAACCTACTCATAGATACAAATGGGTTGGTCGAGCTTTTCTCGGATCCGTATTTAGTTTATGTGGATCTAGTACTCGCTAAGAAATTAAGATAATTCTTCGAACTGGAGGTAGAGACTACTAATTCGTATAAAATAGTAAGAGAACCTTTAAACTAAAATCTAAATCTTTAGGATTAATTAATTTATATACTAATAGGCCTTTATTTTTCTTGTAGTAATGGCTAGTAGTTTATTGCTCCACTTACTGTTGGACAATGACAAGTCTATGGGATCAAATTTTAATAATTAGTATTAAAAGTTGAGAATAGTTCTCGAGCATGAGACGATCCAATATGTGATTACGGATCCTGCACCTGAAGTACTAGCTTCCAATGTTGATGTGACGATTAGAGACACTTATCAGAAGTGACTTAATAACTATATGATAGTATATTGCATAATGAGGGCTGCTATGAGTGATGAATTTAGTTATAAATTCGATGATGCTCAGCCAAAGGAGATACTTTAAATATTGAATAAGTCCTTTGACACACTTGAGGATTTATCCTCAACTGAGCATAGGTCCTTTGAGAGAGGAAGAAAATATAAGATGCAGAAAAATCATGCTGATCCTAAGTAGTCCAAGGTAGACCTGAGTCAGGCAAAAACAGACAGATCTAAAAAGAAAATCAGCAAAGGATTGCTAGATAAGATACTTATATGATAACACATTGTAATTTTTTTCTGTGATACTACTACTTGGGTATTGGATATCGAAAGTCTGATTCATATATGCAATTCATTGCAAGGACTTCAAGTTAGTAGAGAATTGAGAAGAGTGAACGATTCCTGAATGTTGGAGATGGAAGAGCAGTTTCAATTCTAGCTATAGAAAAAGTTCAGCTTACTCTCAATTCAAATACCATTATTTTAGATGACTGTCATTATTTTTCATCTTTTCTTATGAATATTATTTTCATAAGCCTTTTGACCAAGGAGGGTTATAATTTTTCTATAAAGAAAATTATTATGATATCATTATAAATGGTGTCACAATTATGCATGGACAACTAAAAGGTGGTATTTACACATTATCACAGCCTGTTAGTATAATGAACACATCGAACAAATGTCCTAGAATAGATAATGATTCCTACCTTTGGCATTGTAGGCTCGGTCATATAAAAAAGAATAGGATAAATAGGTTAACTAAAGAGAAATTTTTTGACATCAATGATTGTGAATTATTATCGACTTGTAAGTTCTATCTTCTTGAAAAGATGACCAAGTCACCCTTTACTGGAAAGGATGAATGAGCCAATGATGTTCTAGGTCTAGTACATAGTGATGTATGTGGACCTATGAACATAAGTGCCAGAGGAGGATATTACTACTTCATTACATTACTGACGACTTATCAAGGTATATGATGTCTACCTTATGAAGTATAAGTCTGAATCATTTGAAATATTCAAACGATTTCGTAATGGGATAGAAAATAAACTGAGAAGAACATTAAAACTCTTCGATCTGATCGAGGAGGTGAATACCTTTCCAATGAGTTTTTGATATTCTAGGAGAGAATGAGATTCTCTCATAATCGATCCCTCCTGGAACATACAACATAATGGAGTGTCTGACAGGAAAAATCGAACTCTATTAGATATGGTTCGATCCATGATAGGGTTTGTGAGTCTATTGATCTCTTTTTGAATTTATACTCTTAAGACTACTTGTCATATTCTGAACAGGGTTTTGAGCAAATCAATCACAAAAATACCATATGAGATATGGATTGGATGAAGATCGATACTCTCTTACTTTAGAATTTGGGGTGGTCCGGCTTATGTCAGGTGTTTGCAGACTAATAAGCTTGGATCTCGATTAGATAAGTGTTATTTTGTATGATATCCCAAGAAACTAGGAGATATTACTTCTACCTTCCTAACGAACAAAAGATATTCGTGGGTCTGAAGGCATACTTGTTGAAAAAAAGTTTCTTGGTGATGGAACTGATGCCACTAAAGTTGAGCTTAATGAAGTTCGACAAGTATAAGAACTAATACAGACAAATGAACCTATAGGACTAGATTTGATTAGATCAAATCCAGAGCCTATTGTTGAGACACCTTTAAGGAGATCCGATAGAGTACCATATTAGCCGGACAGATACTATAATTTTTGATTCAGGATAATGATCCTGTTGAACTCGATGAGAACGATGAGGATCCGATCACCTACATAGATACCATGCAAAAGTCCGACTCTGAGAAATGGCTTGAGACTATGAAATTCGAGATGGAGTCTATGGAGATCAATAGTGTATGGATACTTGTTGATCCACTTGAAGAGATTAAACCCATAGGGTGTAAATGGGCATTCAAAGAAAAGAGGTACAGATGGAAAGATGGAGACTTATAAAGCCCATTTGGTTGCCAAAAGATATCATCAACATTATGGGATTGACTATAATGAGATATTTTCTCCTGTAGCAATTCTCAAGTCCATCTGGATTATGCTTGTAATAGTGGTGCACTTTAATTATGAGATTTGACAAATAGATATCAAAATTACTTCCTTAACGGAGAGCTAGAAGAAGAGGTGTATATGATACAATCTGAAGGATTCACATCCATAGATGAATTAAAGATGTGCAAGTTTCAGAGATCCATTTATGAATTGAAGCAGGCATCTCGAAGTTGGAATATGCATTTTGATAAGGTGATCAAAAAGTATGACTTTGTTAGGAATAGAGAAGAACCATATATTTATAAATGGGCTAATTGATTCTGTAGTCATCTTTCTTGTACTGTATGTGAATGATATACTATTGATAAGAAATGACATTCCTGCTTTACAAAGTGTAAAGCTTTGGCTGTCTTCATAGTTCTCCATGGAGAATTTGAGAGAAGCATCTTTCATCTTAAAGATGAAGATCTATAGAGATAGATCTAAGAGGCTACTTGGATTGTCCCAATCTACATGCATCGATATCATGCTGAAATAATTCAGTATGGAGAATTTCAAGAAAGGTTATCTTTCGATAGACCATAAAATTACTCTCTCTAAGAAGGATTGTCTGATAACTCCACAAGAGAGAGAGCATATGAGAAAATTTTATATATTTTAGCAGTGAGATCTATCATGTACGCCATGATATGTATAAGACCGGATGTGGCATACTCACTAGGAGTAGTGAGTAGGTATCGATCTGATCCAGATGAGAACTATTGGTAGATTGTAAGAACCATTCTTAAGTATTTGAGAAATATTTAGGACCAATGGCTTATTTATGGAGAATCTGACTTAAAATCTGTGGGATGTATTGATTTTAGTTTTTAGTCAGATCAAGATAACAGTAAAAATATGTCGGAATATATTTTTATCCTGAAAGGAGGAGCGATCTGCTGAAAAAGTTCTAAGCAGTATACCATAACCAATTTAGTATGAAGGTGGAGTACCTTGCGATATCTGATGCTACTAAAGAAGTGATCTGGTTGTAGAAGTTTATTAGCAAGCTTGGAGTGGCACCCTCCGTTGATGGTCCATTCTTTATATTGTGACAGCATTGAATCCATAACTCAGGTTAATGAATAATAGTCCAATCAGAGAATCAAACACACTCTACATCGTTATCACCTTGTATGAGAGGTCGTGGATCGAGGTAATATCGAGCTTCAAAAGATCGATGAAAACGAGAACTTGACCAATCCATTTACTAAAGCCCTTGAAATCAAAGAGTTCGATGAACACAAATGGAAGATGGGTATCAGATACTATACTGATTGGCTTTAGTCTAAGTGAGAGTTGTTAGAAAATGTATCCTAAAGTCAATCATTTGGATGATAATTTCTTATAATTTGTATATAAATTATGAATGAATAAAGTTATTTTGGCATTTTCATCACAAGGTGTACATCTTCCTTCTTAGAACTCTTGTATTATGATGAAGACCTTAGAATTATGGCAATCGATAAAGGAGAATTTATCGAATAGTTCTTAAATATGTTCGCGATCAAATAACATGTTATTAAGGGACGATGACATTTATCGAGTATAGGTCGTTCTGTGCCATATAGGTTGGTTGTCCTCGTAATCAAGAAGTGTAGAGACACTGGTATGGCATATAGATGAGATGTAGGAGTACATCATCATGGAACAAGTAACTCACCTGTGGAGCACTCTGCTGTCAAGAGCAGCTCACGAAGCATATGGGCATAAGTGTCCTTTAGACCTGAGATCATCATAATGATTTGCAAGTAACTTATTGTACTTTGATATCGAACTATCTGTATTTTTAATGCAGTCACGGAAGGCTGTTGAATACAGTCAAGTACTTGTGAAGTCTATGTATGAATCAAGATGGGATTGATCTCTCTGGATTATAGAAGTTAATGCATCATTGTATTTCAATTTAGTAAAATTTGAGTCTGGATAATCCATATGATGGATATGAAAGATTGAAATACAATGTAGATGACTCATCCGGGATTGATAGTTAAACCCTGGGTCTTTCTTGAGCATTTAAGGTCAAAGGGATGAATTATATGATAACCATATGCATAGATTCTTAAATATTATCTTGCAAATATTCGACCTATCTGAACATCGAGAACCATTGTGAGATGGTAACTTTGATTAGTATATGAAACGGCTCCTATGCCATCAGCTTAGTGTTCAAACTTATGGAGTCACGCACAAAGTCAAGTAACGTAAGAAAGAATTGACCTAAATTCATAAGTTTAATTTGAAAGTACTTAACTTGATTGAATGAATAAATTAGCTTAATTAAATTAAGTTAAAGATTATATGGGATTAAACAGTTGACTATGTCTAGCTAGCATTGGACATGAGGTTCAGATTTAATTTTGGAGATAATAATGATCTGATCAATAATCCAAAAAATTTATGAGAGATTGAATTTATGTCTTAATTAATTTTAGATTAGATCTGATTTAATGAAGACTTGATTGGATTAAAATTTAAGTTAGACTTGGATCAGAATCTTAATTAGATTAGAATTGACATGCTCTTCGAATCTGATTCGAATCAGGTTTGAATCGGATCCAAAATGAGTCAAATCTAAAGCAAATTAGTTTAGAACCAAAGAGTCCAACAACCCAGGACTCTCTCTCTCTTAGATTAGCCGACCAAAGAAGGGAGTGTGTGCTAAAAACTTCCGCCTCATTAGATGTGCACGGGTGAAGAGGAAGGGCGCTCTCCTTCTTGCATTAGGTTTCCTACTTGGACAAAATTTGAAAGTTCAAAGTTGGTTTGAACTAGTGTTCTAATTCAATTGGGTCTTGATCAAGACATGGGGCATCCCCTATTTAAGGGAGGACCCTTTTCACCAGTGATCCAAGAAATTTTGTGTGACAAACCCAAAATACCATGAGAAAGAAAGGGTATGCGACTAAAAGCAAAGGAGGGATGCTAGTCCTTTCTTGACGTGGAGAATTTTTGGGGGCCTTATTCTTAGCATGAGGACTCCTTACCAGGCACACAAGATCAGATCTCCTCCCTTCCCTACTTCCTTCTGAAGGATTGGTGCGTTGAAGATCATCTCTCTTCTCTACGAAGCTTGGCATGCGCGCGATATAGAGGTTTTGTATGTTCAAGCCTCGTGAGGCATCGGATTTGAGTTCTCCTAGAGATTTTGATCCTTATTCCACTGTATATCAGGTAAAGAATAAAATTTATGTTAGCTTATTATAGAAAATTTTTCAGATGCACTCTGACAATCCGATCAAATCAGATGAATTTTTTCTTCACAGACTCCATAAAAAGACAGAAAGTAATTTTTCAGCATCCAAAATTTGAGTGCACTCACAAAAATCTGAGTAGACTCGTAGACAACTCGAGTCGACTTGAATCATTCGAATCGAAGTTCTCAAAGAAAGACAAAAAATCATGGTTTCGAAAAAAGGCTTGAGTAGATTCACAATTGACTGAGCAGACCCAAATGGTATTCGAGTCGACTCGAATCCTATCCAAGTCGACTCAAAGCCAAATGATTAGTTCTGTAGATTTTTCAGAACTATACAGATTTGATTCTAATGACTATATCTCAGATTCTAACAATCATAAAAAATTTTGACCTTCCAAAAGATGTTAGACTCTCACCAAACTGATTGAAGAAGTAAGAAAACAAGGGAGAATCAAAGTATGAGCAAGAAATCAAGAGAAAAGGCCAAAAGAATTGAGTTGTGTGTAATCATTCCTCAATCACCTGACACATCAAATCATCAATGCATTTCCAATAAGAAGACAAGCTCTGCATCTGAAAAAACTTTCTCAAAAGAGATTCCTCAAGCTTCATTATCTTTTATCAGCTTATTAAAGGAGCTTTTTATTGTTTATTATTTTCTAAAATTTTCTACTGTAACTAGCTTCAATTAGAAATTGAAGCTAGGAGAAAGGCTCATTTACGTCTTGAAATTAGATTGTAAGTTAGAGATTTACTTAGGATTAGGTTTTGATTTATGATCCCATGTAAATTAATTGAATTTTGGATAGTGAGTCCAAAAAAACTATCCGACTGTAATCTTAGAGAGATTATAGTGATAATTTTCAAGAAGAGTTTGAAAAGTGGATGTAAATATTAGGATGCACGAATCACTAAAAAATTTGGTTGTATTTGTGGTTTGCCTACTTCCTTTGTTGCTTTTTATTTGCATCCCATTTTAGCTCATGGTGTTACATTATTTCTGCTTACTCAGTTCACTGCTCTTCAAAATAGCATATAGTTTTAATTTTGAAAAATCTAATTCACCCCCCTCCTCTTAGGTTGTCTAGCTAGGCAACATAGATGATTAAGCCATCCATGAACTTTAGAAAAAAATAGAAAGAAAAATCCCAAGAAAGAATTGAGAAAAGAGGGACCAAAAAAATCTAAAAAGGGTATAAAGAAAAAAATCAAAAAATAGAGGATTAAGCCATCCATGAACTTTAGAAGAAAATAAAAAGAAAAAAATCCAAGAAAAAACTAAGAAAAGAGGGACCAAAAAATTCAAAAATAAATAAAATAAATATCTTACCTTGTGGTCTTTGGAGTAGGATAAAAACTCAACAAGGACCTTAATGAGTTGGATATGGAACCAATAGTGGAAGCAAGTCTTGAAGATGATGAAGCCACCAGCGAGGTTGGAGAACAAAATAGAGAGGTGGAGGACCACTGGGAGGGCCTTGTCTTGGAGGTGGATTTAAGATGTGGAAGATCACTAGGAGGAAAGATGGAATGGAGCTTTTCCTTTCAATGAGCAAAATGGCTTAGTTTCCAAAATAATAATTAATGCTCTAGTGTATCCAACTGGCTTATTAGATAGCTAATTGGAGGATTAGGATAATTATAGGATTTGTTGCTAATTAGTGGAATAATTAAGTATAATGATAGTATAATCAAAAATCTTATATACTTTTTTGGTTTACTAGCTTAAGAAATTCTAAAGAAAATTGACACCAAAGTTCTCTAAATGAACATCAAATATTTTGGAGAGGGCATAAAAATGTCCTTGTTTATAGTCACAGATTTCAGTAAGGATATGTAACATCCTCACATAAAAATTATCCTATTTGGTAAGGATATAAAAATCTCCTTATTTAAATCACTACTTTTAGAAATGATATGCAATGTCCTTGCTTAAATGGCCAACTTTTGGCATGGATAGCTATACAGTCCTTACCAAAAGTTAAGTTTGAAATATTTTGCAAGGATTTGATTGTGTTCTTGCCATACATGCATCTTAGGCAAGATTTTTCTTGTCGTTGCCATAAAGTCCCACCAATCCTAAATTTTTGTAGTGATAGCAAAAATAAGTATCCAAAATGAGTCATAATTTTCATCTTTCCACTACCATGATGTGAGAAGAAAGGAAGTAATACATACTTTAGTAATAGTGGTCCCATGTGATAGACAACAACAAGGATAAGTGTCCAAAGCTTAGTATTAGTAGACATCCTACTAACTAAGAGTACCTAAAATATCAAGTTATAACCATGAAGAGGGATCTTTTCAAGAACAATAAAACTATTTTTATTAGCTTCTCTATTTTCTCTTGCATTAGTTTCTTTTACAATAAATTTGTAGTAATAAATAGCATTATGTAATCCTAAAAGTTCTTGAAGTTTCAAGGTAATTGAATGTAATCTTATCCTCTTCAAATTTGGGCTGTAGACTGATGGCACACTACATAAAATCTCCTTGCATTGCCATATGCTTGGCATCCTTATTTTGGTTAGAAATAAGAAAATAGTTCCCTAATAGGTGGATAGCATTAGCTCCCAAGTGCTGATATATGGTAGGTTGTATCGTTCATTTGTTGAGAATAAATGACATTAAATTTGGATTAAAGTTGAGAGTTATTTTTATATAGATGTTTTCGAGTTTTATTAAGCTCATTATGTGTGAGTAGGAGATATTGAGTTTTGGATCTGGTTGTACCACCCATGATGGACTAGCCCGACCAAAATCAGTTAATATTTAAATGTAAGGGGAATACTTGGGAGAAGGTAAGAAATTACTGGATGGTTTGTCATTCTCTCTCACTCATTTGTCTAAGTTTTTCTTAACTCATTTATGTCCAAAAACTCCCTCCAGTAATTTTAAGTGTTTCAAAGAGAGAAATAATAACTCTCTTTTATCTTATTGTTGCATCAAAAATACTTGCATTCTTGATTTCTTTATATGTTTTCTATTGCGCATACGATCTAGAGTATGTTTCAGGAGTACAAAAATATATAATTCAATCTTTTGGATCTTAGGAGTTCTATTTTTGTACACTTCTGAGGTAACTCGAAACACAGAGTTTTACTAAGTTTTTTTT
>KE506039.1:68191-82321 GCA_000441515.1 Elaeis oleifera
ATTTCTAAGTTTGAATCTTTTACAAGCCATCAGTTGGAGGCACACTCACATATATTTTCGCTCTGCCCCTAAGGTCGAAGATGCTGCTTGAAGGATTTCTAGGAAATCTCATCTCCTAGATGTGCATGCAGAAATTTAAAAATAGCAGCGAAAAAATTTCAGTCCTAAATTAAAACTCTTTTAATCGATCATGCACGCAAAAGATCTAATCTATTGATGCCCTAGGATTTATCAAATGCAAGATCAAGATGCTGAAATAAAAAATCAGATTTAGATTAGATGAATATCTTTTTCGCAGAGCGAGATTCCTGCAGAGCCGTGCACGCGTCCGGCCTCCACGGGTATCCACATGAAGTCTTCAATCCGATTAAAAGCCTTTGTCTTCATCGGGGTGCTAGCTCCCTTGCAGAAGATGCCTCCTTGATGGCTGATTGAAGACCCTCTTCAACTCTCTAAGACCCTCTCAGAGAACAAGGAGAAGAGGAGGAGAAAGAACAGCAGGAAGAGGAGGAAGAAGAAAACTAGAAGAGGGGAGAACCTTTTTCTCTTTTTCCCTCTCTCTAAAACCTCATGCCCCAAGCTTGTTCACGCCCAAAACTTGATGCCCAAGGTGGGATTTCAGATGCTCTCCCACGTCCATAAGGCCCCTTATCTGTAGATGGTGTCAAGGGTTAAAGGGCTTAAGAGTTTGATTAGGTTTGTTAAGATGAAACCCAATCAAACTGGGAGTTCTGTTTGATCCAATCAAAACTAGATCAAATCAGATTTAATCTCAACCAAAAATGGACATAAGAGAGGTGGCGTGGAGGTGCTTAGGCTGGTCCAACCACATGCCAAATCAGATTTGGCATTGGGCTTAGGTGGCGCAAGGAGAGAGGTGGCGCCAAGAAATCCTAGTCCAACTAGGATTCATTTGTTTGCTGATTTAAATCCAATTTAAATCTAATTTAATTCTAATCAAATTAGGATTAATTAGCAAACAAATTAAGTTAATTCCTAGTTCAATTAGGAACTTAATTTAAATCTGAATTAAATCCTAATCTGATTAGAAAATTGATTCAATCAAGTCCTAGTCAAAGGAAGAATTGTTCTCCTTATGTAATTGGGTTATCTCATAATCCAAGTAGGCTTGATCTAATCAAACTCAAACCAAATCAAATTGAATCTAATTCAATTAGATCTAATTTAAACCCTAACCTCAATCAGATTGAGCCAATTAGCAATCCGATTGCTAATTAATCCTCCTACAACTCACTAACACTTAGTAAGTTTGACAATTGCAACTTTTGCATTATCAATCACATTGATAATTGATTTTTATTACGATTCATAATCGTAATTCAACTATCTGATCGGATAAAGACTTCTTTTGTGTGTGATCCCATAGGTTCTATTCTGTCTGGTAGTGAGATATACTGTGATCTCCATCACAATATCATCAAAACTCCTTTCGATGGGTTGGAACACTTCTAACTCTATTCATCAAGGATCATCGATTATCAAGATGATGCTTGACGAGTTTCATGATCTACCAATGACACCTAACAGTATGTAGTGGCAATTCAACAAAATGAAATATTAAATCTCTAGGTGCAGTTATCGTATAGTTCGGTTCTTTTGTCGTGAGTCCCGACAAGACACAGGTTAAGAGTCACTCGTCAAATCTATTCGTCCGTCATATGTCCGATTTAATTGACTCGAGTCCATGTGAATTTTATGGAAACTTCTTTCCATCATTCACCTATCATGGTCATGAATTTTAGGACTGTCTCATGAGCTGCATAGGACCTCTCCCTGTCTACTAGAATTGACAGATCCATCTTGATACACATCCTATTTCTACAATAGACCTACTATAGCCAACATACACCGCTAGATTTCGAATGGCTAGGTAACCAAGTAATTATGCAGTCAAACTACAGCAATCCCATTATGAACAGTTGAGGCACCGTAGGTCAAAGAACTATCTATACAATTGCAACTTCGAATAAGTCACTGACGAGTGGGTAGCCATCCTAGTGACTTCTCATGTTGGTCATGCTTAGTACCCTTGATCTCTATCAAGCATCTGCATTCTCGCTCCAGTGTCTCTACACTGTAGACTTGAGATCCATCTACCCAAAAAGAAGCGATCCGTGCATTGATCTTTTCGGATCAGTCATCGTCTCCATGACGATCCATTGATCGAGAGTATCTAGGAGTTAACCGCTAAGGATACGTGCCTCAAATTTTCAACTCTTGAGAGTACATATCATTATCTGTTAATTCCTCGGACGATTCATGGACACAATTTAAACCCAACATGAATGAAAAATAGTTCAAATTTTATTATTTCAAAAATTCAATTATAAAAATTATGCTCCTAGAATGTGTACATGTGTCAGTCAATCTGACTTCTAGGGCATACATCTAACAAACTCTCACTTGACCTAAAGTCAATTGACAATGTACCTAAGCCTCATCTTCTCAAGGTTAGCTTCAGTCTTCTGTTGGCTCAGGGGCTTGGTCAGCGGGTTAGCCACACTCTGTGGAGTCGACTCTCTGCACCTCGATGAATTTCTTCTCGAGGTATTTGCGAATCAGATGAAATTATCGCTCGATGTATTTGTACTTCTGATGAGACTTCGGTTCCTTAGCTAATGCTATGGCATCATTGTTATCGCAGAAGAGTGGAATGGCATCTGATGGCATCAAATCCAGCTCCGCAACAAATTTTTTGAACCAGATCCTTTCTTGGTAGCCTCCGACACGGCGATATACTTTGCCTCCATGATGGAATTTGCAATGATCGGTTGCTTGGAACTCTTCAACTAACCGCACCATCATTCTACAGGTATACAAAATCTGATGTAGACTTTCTATCATCAATGTCAGACATGAAATTTGAGTCTGTGTATCTCTGTACCCGTAAGTCTCCTCCAAAGATCAAGAAGAGATCCTTAGTCCTTAAGTACTTAAGAATATTCTTCACAGCAATCCAGTGCTCCTCACTTGGGTTTGACTGATATCTGCTTGTGACACTCATAGCAAGAGCGATATCAGGTCGAGTACATAGCATACGTACATGAGGCTTTCTATAGCAGAAGCATAAGGGATCTTGCTCATACATTGAATCTCCTCAGGTGTGCTAGGGCACATCTTCTTATAGAGATGAACTCCATGCCTGAAGGATAATAGACCTCTCTTGGAGTTTTTCATACTGAACCACTTCAGCACTTTCTCTATGTATAGTTGCTGTGATAAACCTAGCATCCTCTTAGATCTATCTCTATATATCTTTACTCTCAGAATATAGGATATTTCTCCAAGGTCTTTCATGGAGAACTCTTTAGACAACCAAACTTTCACAGAAGTCATTATGAGAATATCATTTCCAATTAGGAGGATGTCATCTACGTACAATATGAGGAATGTGATAGCCCTCCCACTGACCTTCTTGAATACGCATGGTTCCTCGTTCTTGATGAAGCTAAACGCTTTGATTGCATCATTAAAATGAGTATTCTAACTCTGAGACGCTTGCTTTAGTCCATAAATGGATCTTTGCAGCTTGCAGACCTTGTGATCTCCATCACTGGATGTGAAATTCAAAAGTTGCTCCATATAGATATCTTCCTCAAGATATCCATTGAGGAAGGCAGTTTTCACATCCATCTGTCAAATCTCATAGTCATGAGTCGCTGCAACAGCAAGTAGTGTTTGAATGGATGTTAGCACGGCAACTAGCGAGAAGATGTCCTGATAGTCAATGCCTTTGCGCTGACTATAATCTTTAGCCATAAGTCTAGCTTTAAAGGTCTCCATCTTTCCATCCGAACCGATCTTTCTCTTAAAGATCCATTTATACCCAATAAGAACTATTTCTGCTAGTGGATCTACTAAGATCCAGACCTGGTTGGTATGCATTGAGTCAATCTCTGATCTCATCGCATCCAATCATTTTTTGGAGTCGATATCTGACATCACCTCATCATAGGTTTTAGGATCATCAACATGGTCCACATCACCTATGAGGAACATTTTCTCTGCATCCTCTTCCAACATACCCATGTATCTTTCAGGAGGACGTGAGCTCCTAGTGGATCTACGAGGTGGAATGGGTTTCTTAAGTTCTATGACTCACTGCTCTTCAGAGATACTCTTCGAGCTGAATTTTTCTCCCATTGCCTCCATCTTGGATAAATCCTTTTTCCAAGAATATGACACGTCGGCTCACAATCACATTATGATTTTCTGAAAGGTAAAAATAGTATCTCTAAAACTCTTTTGGGTAACCTATGAAACGAGCTCCATAGATCTAGTCTCTAACTTATCCACTTGTTGTCATTTGACGTGAATCAGACATTCTTAAATTCTGAGGTGACCAAAATTTGGCTTCTTACCATGCCATATCTCATATGGTGGTATAGGAACAAACTTAGAGAGAATTCGATTAATTAAGTAATTGGCTGTAAACAAGGCATGTCTCCAAAGAAATAGAGGGAGGTCAGTGAAACTCATTATGGATCGAACCATATTCAATAGGATTCGATTTTTTCATTCTGAAATTTCGTTGAGCTGAGGCATTTCAGATGGAGTCCATTGAGAGATTATGTTGTTTTTCTGAGATAATCGAGAAATTCACTACTCAGGTATTTTCCTCGATCTGATCAAAGAATCTTAAGTAATTTTTCAATTTGATTCTCTACCTCAAATCTGAATTTTTTGAACCTTTTAAAGATTTCAGATTTGTGTCTCATAAGGAACACATCCGTACTATGAAAAATCATCGGTAAAGATGATGAAATAGAGATAACCTTCTTTGGCCGGTACATCAAATGGACCATACATATTTGTATGTACCAGAGCAAGTATCTCAGTGGTCCTTTCCTCGTATCCCACAAAGGATAGCTTGATCATTTTTCTTGAAGATAGGACTCACAGACTGGAAACGACTCATCCAAGAATGAGTCTAAAAGACCATCTTTCTCCAGTCTATTTATCCTTTCTTCTCCAATATGACCTAGCCTAAGATGTCACATGTACTTTAGGTTAACCTCATCTCTGGATCTCTTAGATCCAATGGTACTCAATGTTTGCTTGGATAGGTTAACCGATTCATCTGCATCAACATGCAAATGATAGAGACTGCTAATTAAGTGACCACATCCAACCAATTATTCCAAATAAATGGTCCAATGGTCCTTCTTGAAACTAATTTCATAGTCATCTTGTGCTAGGCTTGAAACAGAAATCAAATTTCTACTAGCAGTAGGTATACAAGAACAGTTTTTAATTATAGACAAAATTAGACGGTAATCTAAGAGGATAGGTCCCTACGGTCACAGCAGCAACTTTTGCTCGGCTGTCTACTCGTAGGGTCATCTCTCCTAGCCTCAGCCTTTTATATTCTTTAAGATCTTGCATTGAAGTGCACAAGTGTACACCAGAACCAGAGTCTATTACCCAACTGGTAGTAGAAGAAATCGTAAGATTAGTCTCAATCACGAGCAGGTCTGACATACCTTTTAAAGGTGTGTTCTTTGAACTCTTCAAGGTTCCTATCGGCATTTCTTGGTCTAAGACACAACCTAGCTATTTGGAACATAAAACACCTTTCCAGTCCCTTAGCCAATCCTTACAGTTGGAACCTAATAATTGGTTGTACTCAAAGAAGCAGGCAAATCACTTAGAGGCATACAATTTTCCTACAGAGAGAAGTTTCTAGTTAGACTTTTATAATTGATTTTAGTTTATTTTAGGGATTTATTTTAAAACAAACTAGCTCCCACTATTTCTGTGAATCCTTACACTCCTCGGGTGGGGAAATGAGAATCCCTTCGCGAGTTAGGGTTCCTAGCGGCTACTGCGATCCCATCGATTGGCATGTTACCTCACCTGACAGTTATTGATAAACATGTCAACCAATAGGTAGACAACTCTTATCCAATACTTTTCAAGCAAATTACAGTAGATCTGGTCTCTAGATCTTGAAACCTCATCTGATAGTTATTGATCTCATTCCCTAGTTAAGTCAGACCCACCACTGAGCGCGAGTGAAGCTGTCATTGGGATCCTCACTTGACAGTTGTTAGGCCAACCCCATCTCCATCTTACAGCGTCTCATGTCAATAGAGTGGTTGCTTCTCTCCTGATGCAACTGAACCACTGTGTCTAGCCGAGAACAGTCAACATTGGAGAGGACACAGCACTCTACAACGGTGGAAGACCTTTCGACTTAATATTATTGAGGAGATTTTATTTTAGGTCTCTTTAATCTTAATTAGTCATAATTGTTATGACTAACTCTAAGGGCGTGGGCTAGCTCGAATCACAAAGCAACCACATCAAGACTAATCAACAAAATTGGCCAGAAAAGTGTAAGATCGGTGGGGTCCTCCTGTTGCTTTCCTTAGACACCAATAAATTGATCAGGTCAGCAAATGAAACCAATTAAGTAATCATTTTCTTTAGATCAAGTCAAACCACTTTCCTTAGACACCAATAGGTCAATCAATTTCGAATAGGTTAGCTTGTGCAACTCAGGCTCGAGCCATTGAGCCAAAATAGGTCTTTGAGTTAATCGATCCAACATGAGGCTGTTAATCGATGTGACCAATCTACAACTATTGGATTGATCTCGAGCAATCCTGACCTAATCCTAATCAACTCTTTGATTGGGTTGGATTAACCACTCATCTCGATTGAGACCTACCATGTACTAATCGATTATCTAAAAGTAATCGAATTACTTGACCTAATTGAACTACCAACCAACCAAACCTCATGTTTATGCTTAAGATTAAGATCTTAAATTCTCAATTTTAGATCCTTAATTCATAATTTCAGATCTTTAATTCATAATTTCAGATCTTTAATTAAGTGCATTATGAACATGAGGTAGTTTAGATGTTGAAATTATTTCATATCTAAACATTTAATCATGCATCTCATATATAACCACATAAATTTCAGATTTATGTTTAGATCCTAAATGATTTTGGATCTAGGATTCTAATTTAAAGGGTCTTATCTCACATCATCCTAGGATAACCATTCAGCATAATCTCCATTATGCCAGGGCAATCTTATGTCAGGATGATTTCGATTAACCCAATCAATTTAGATCTAATCTAAAATAGGTTTGATCAATTATACATCTTATGTATAAATAAGTTCTAATTGCATACATCTCATGTATTTTTAAATCAAACAAGCTAGATCTACACGCATCACATATGAATATCACTTATACATCTCGTGTATAAACAGGATCTAATCATGTACATCTTATGTAACATAGATCTAAACATGATCATATCATAACATACATCTCATGTATCACATAAACATCAGATTTTAATCTTATGCATCACAAAAATCAGATCTAAAATTTGATTAACACGTTATCAAATAACGTGCAACGATCGCTTTAGGACAAACTTTGATCAGAACAATCTTTAACCAGAAATTTTTAGATCAATTAAATCTGATTTTCAGATCTTAATTTAATGCATGTGAAACAACCTAGGCTTTGCTACCACTTGAAGGATTTCTGGAAAATCTCATCTCCTAGATGTGCATGCAGAAATTTAAAAATAGTAACGAAAAAATTTCAGTCCTAGATTAAAATTCTTTTAATCTATCATGCACGCAATAGATCTCATTTATTGATGCCCTAGGATCTATCACATACAAGATTGAGATGCTGAAAATAAAAATTAGATTTAGATTAGATGAATACCTTTTTGCAGAGCGAGATTCCTACAGAGTCGCACATGCATCCGGCCTCTACGGGTATCCACACGATGTCTTCGATCCGATCAAAAGCCTTTGTCTTCATCGGGATGCTAGCTCTTTTGCAGAAGATGCCTCCTTGATGGCTGATTGAAGACCCTCTTCAACTCTCTAAGACCCTCTCAGAGAACAAGGAGAAGAGGAGGAGAAAGAACCGGAGGAAGAGGAGGAAGAAGAAAACTAGAAGAGGAGAGAACCTTTTTCTCTTTTTCCCTCTCTTTAAAACCTCACGCCCAAGCTTGTTCACACCCAAAACCTGATGCCCAAGGTGGGATTTTAGATGCTCTCCCACATCCATAAGGCCCCTTATTAGAGATGGTGTCCAAGGGTTAAAGGGCTTAGAGTTTGACTAGGTTTGTTAAGATGAAACCCAATCAAATTGGGAGTCCTATTTTGATCCAATCAAAATCAGATCAAATCAGATTTAATCTCAACCAAAAATGGACATAAGAGAGGTGGCGTGGAGGTGCTTAGGCTGGTCCAACCACACGCCAAATCAAATTTGGCGTTGGGCTTAGGTGGCGTAAGGAGAGAGGTGGCGCCAAGGAGAAATCCTAGTCTAATTAGGATTCATTTGTTTGCTGATTTAAATTCAATTTAAATCTGATTTAATCCTAACCAAATTAGGATTAGTTAGCAAATAAATTAAGTTAATTCCTAGTTCCATTAGGAACTTAATTAAATTTGAATCAAATCCTAATTTGATTAGGAAATTGATTCAATCAAGTTCAAGTCAAAGTAGAAATTGTTCTCCTTATGCAATTGGGTTATCTCATAATCCAACTAGGCTTGATCTAATCAAATCCAAAATAAATCAAATTGAATCTAATTCAATTAGATCTGATTTAAACCCTATAGCTCAATCAGATTGAACCAATTAGCAATCTAATTGCTAATTAATTCTTCTACAACTCACTAACACTTAGTAAGTTTGATAATTGCAACTTTTGCATTATCAATCACATTGATAATTGATTTCTATTACGATTCATAATCGTAATTCAATCATCTGATCGAATAAAAACCTCTTTTGTGTGTGACATCATAGGTTTTATTCTATCTGGTAGTGAGATATACTGTGATCTCCATCACAATATCATCGAAACTCCTTTCGATGGATTGGAACACTTCCAACTTTACCCATCAAGAGTTATCGATCATCAAGATGACGATTGACGAAGCTCACGATCCACCAGTGATATCTAACAGTATGTAGTGGCAATCCAATAAAATGGAATATTAAACCTTGAGGTGCAGTTATCATATAGTTTTGTTCTTCTATCATGAGTCCGGACGACGCAGGTCAAGAATCACTTGTCAAATCCGTTCGTTCGTCATATGTCAGATTTAATCGACTCGAGTCCATATGAAATCTTATGAAATTTTTTCCATCATTCACCTATCATGGTCATGAATTTTAGGACTCAGTCTCATGAACTGCATAGGACCTCTCCCTATCTATCAGAGTCGACAGATCCCATCCTGGTGCACATCCTATTCCTACAATAGACCTACTGTAGCCAATATATACCGCAAGATTTTGAATGGCGAGGTAACCAAGTAATTGTACAGTCAAACTACAGTAACCCCACTGTGAACAGTCGAGGCACCGCAGGTCAAAGAACTATCTACACAACTGCAACTTTAAGTAAGTTACTGACGAGTGGATAGCCATCCTAGTGACTTCTTATGTTGATCACGTTAAGTACCTTTGATCTCTATCAAGCACCTGCACTCTCGCTCTAGAGTCTTTACACTGTAGACTTGAGATCCGTTTACCTAAGAAGGGAAGCAATCCGTGCACCGATCTATCCGAATCAGTCATCGTTCCCGTAATGATCCATCGATTGGGAGTATTTAGGAATTAACCACTAATGACACATGCCTCAAATTCTCAACTTTTGAGAATACATATCATCATCTGTTAATTCCTCTGACGATTTATGGACATAATTTAAACATAACATGAATGAAAAATAATTCAAATTTTATTTATTTCAAAAATTCAATTATAAAATTATACTCCTAGAATGTGTACATGTGTCAGCCAATCTGGCTTCTAGGACATACATCTAACACTGTTTTCATTGGTGGTAGTGATGGTCGATGAATTACATTGTCCGCTTTGCTATTGGAAGACATGGGGGGTGTGCGTGGAGATGATCCAAGGACGTTGGCAACATTGTTGGCTCTACTATTGGAAGAGTTGGGGTGTGTGAGGAGATGATCAAAGGAGAAGGGGAAGGAGATGGAAATGTTTAAAAATGGTTAAAATAAAATAGTAAAAATGATGGGTTTATGAAGGGGTTTTGTGGAATCAATGTTGTCAATCTTTACAAGATTTGTTTGATAACTTATAATCTTTACTATGGATAAAATATAAGTTTTTATTATTTAATTATATTTAAATATATATAGAATAGATAAATAAAATAAAATGAAATATTTTTTAGAAAATTATATTCCGTGCATCGCATAGGATTATAAGTTAGCTTAGAAACGTCATTATTCCTCATATATGTTCATCAGATAAGAGCATGATTGGAAAGTTGGGATAGACAAAAGCTATCTTCAGATACTAGAGTATCTATAAATAGTAAAGTAAGTCTCTAACTGATCTCGCTAGTTATCTAGCTTTTTTGTATCAACAATCCCGCCATATATGGGGATTTGAATTTGAGCTTGAGCTTTAAACGGTTGAAAAGAGAAATTGTGTTTCTCTAGGTTGCTTATCCTTCTTGCTAGATGGAGGATCTTCATCGCTACATGTAAGAGCCAGCTTCGCAATAGGAGCTGCTAGTTCTTGTACTTAAGGTTTGAGTTTGGCAATCGGGAGATGATCTTGATGAGTTTGACAATCTTCTCCTCCAATTGTGCGAGATATATCTTCATCTCATCCTTCAAGCAAGAACTTGCAGTCATACTTGTCCTTATCCTTTCATGTACTTGAAGCACGGATAGCCTTTTGTTTGATTGCTTGTATTGCTTGTGCGTCTAAACCATGAACTAAGACACTCCTATAATGTAAAGGACCGACGCTCTAATACCAACTTCTATAGATGTAGAGGAATGAGACTTTGATACCAACTTAATTTAATTGGGAAGAGGAAAGATTTTTCTTAAACCACTCCATTTGAATGTTACAAAAAAAAGAAGGAGAAGAATTTCAAAAGTAAGGTTTAAGTGTCCTTTTCTTTCATTGCTTCTCCACATATCCCAAAAATTGAGATATATAGCCCCTTATTCCTCTTCCTAGTTTGAATAAGACTAGGTCTTTAAAAAATGATTAATATAAATAATCACATAAAAATACTAAAATTCTATAGGAGATAGATCTTGACTTCTACATCAACTTTGGCTTCTATCATTTCGCCTAATTCATAGATTGGAAGATAACCTCCAATCAAAATCTTTCCTAAAAGAAAAGTTTGGGTTTGATCGGCCCATTTTGAGGTCTGAACGACAGAATTTCGATCCAATTCAATCCATCAGGAGATTGGCTCAAAGTTGTAGATCTTGAAAAGATACCCAATTTCAGAGAGATCATCTTAATTAGATATTATATGATCAAGTTATGGCTTTTGAAAATTTGGCATGTGATTTGGCCTTCTTGATGTAGCAGATCTTTATCTTGGATCCTGTCCAGACTTATCCATAGTAGCCAAAATGGTCCACATTGAGTCCGGGGATCTTTTAAATTACTTGGCCCTGATTCACATGTTTATTTAAGTATTATGATACTTGGTTCTTGTTTAGCATTTATTTGGAGGGCCAAAAGGCGCTTTTTGGGCGAGAAGCTCTTTTGGATGATTTTAAGGTGTTTGGGAAGCATTTTGGAATAATTTTAGATTCCTCTGAAAGCTAAGAATGGTCTTTTAGGAAAATTTTTAGTCACAAGCTCTACTTCAGATGCATTAGGAAGACTTTATTTTTGGTTGAGAGACCCGGATTTGAGTCTGGTACTGTAATTGTTAGAATTAATTTGAAAATAATTTATAAGTTAAGAATACTTTATAATAATAGTTTTGATAGTACAATATAATAATATAATAATATGATAAATTTATATTATGTTATAATAATATTACATTATAGTCATTATCATCATTATTACATTATAAAAACCATACTATAACCATATGATGTTATGATTACTATAATAATATTATAATATAGTAATTTGATAATATACTAAAATAATATTATCATATTGTTATATAATATTAAATATATTTATATTTTATATTAATTAAAATTATTATTCATGATATTAGATAAGATATCAAATAATAATTATAAATTATGAATACTCTTTTTTGTATACTATCGATACTTTATAATAACAATTTTTTGATAGTATAAATAGTTGGACAATTAAAAGCACTTCTGAGTTTTATAATTATTTTTTGATACTAAAAGCACTTCTGAGTTTTATACTAAATGGATATTAAAATTCCATGACACTTTAGAAAATAGCAAACAATTTTTATTAAAAGCTCTACGAACAAAAGGTCTTCTCTCCAAATGTCTATAAGAAAAACCTCTAATACCTACAGCCAAGGTTCGCCGAACTATCCCAAACTATACTGGTGGTCAATCGGTGTGGCTTAGGCATTCAATTCGGAGCACCGATGAAAATGGAGGAGGGAGAAGGAAAGATGAAGAGAGAGAGGGGAAGAGACGGAGAGGAAAAAGTCGGGGTGGCCCGTTGAGACTGTCGGAGGGCTGTCAAGGCCCTTAGATGACTGAACTGTGGAGGGAGAGGGAGAAAGAGAGAGACGGAGAGAAATAGAATGAGAGGGAGGCCGCGAGGAGGTTGGTGGGGTCCATCGGAGGGCCTTAGAGGCCCCTCGAAGGCCAATCCTCCCCTTGGCTTCCATTGGCTTGAAATAGGGCGACACCCTTATTTTGAATTGGACATTTTTTTTTGCCCGATTCATAGTGAAGTCAGCCACCGTTGGCCTCCCCCTCGTTCCATTTCTCTCTCCCTCCTCCCTCTCTCTCCCTCTTCTCCTTCACGGTTTGGTCATCTGAGGGCCTCCATGGCCCTCCGATGGCTACCGCCAGCATCTCCGTCGGCCTCCATTTCCTTCCCTCCCTCTCCCCTCTCTTTCTCTCTTTCCACTCCAGTTCTCTCTCTCAGCTTCTTTACTGTGTTGGTTTGGGACTAGTATGGTCCGATATGGGGCGTACCGAATGGTACCAGTGATCAGTCGTGTTGGGTTCTAGTCATGCAGCGGAATATGAATTTAAATTTTTAACATGCATAAAATCAGTTTTAACAATTAAACCAGCATATTAGAACTCAAACTCTAGAATCACCTTATAGACACCAATCAAACCAAACAAGCATGCAATGAGATAGAAGTTATACTTCCTGAAGTCGGTAGTCAGATAACAAAGAATCCCCATGAGGCTCCAAAGTAGAAACCCTCGAACGGTGATCCACACGGGCAATGATCAGTGTCCTTCCCAACCGAAGTAGTGCTGCAGTCTTCACAAGAACATTACCAGCTTCCTTCTCAATCAATGGTTAGCACCACCACCTGTAGCCTTCGAATTCTCCATTAGGATCACACCAAGAATCTCTTCTCAAGAGATCTCACCATCCAAATTTTGGTTTAGAGCTCCAACACTTGGAAAATCCAAATCTTAGGACAAGCAGCCCCTTGCTTTCCTTTTCTTCTTCTCTCTTCTTTCTATTTTTTCCACTCTTATTTTCCTTATCTTTTTTTAGAATTTTTCTGTCTTTTCTTCTCTTATCACATGCCTAAACATCAGAATTTTTCAGCCCTTATCCCATAAGAGGCGTGCCATTTAAATAGGGAAAGAACGGACGCATGAAAGTCCCAAGGGGCACCAACTCTTGATGCTCCACGTCCTTCATGCGGAGAACAATTCTCCATGTAACATTAAATGGTGCAGAAAAGCCTTCAAACAGAAGGACTCCTCTTCTGCGCCCCATAATTCCCCATAAATAAGGCATGCAATAATTTAAAGAAACCAATGGAATAAGAAGAGGTTGTTAAGAGCCTTAAGTGAGGACTACTCACCGCAAATAAGTAGGCATCCCTTATTAATTTTTTCGTGACTTTCAGGTGGGTGGTGTGGAGTTTTAGTTCACATGGAACACTTCCATATTAAGATAAGAAACTAATTAATTTAGATCTAATCTAATTAGATCAAAGGCAACAGAAGGAGTTTTAGTTCACATGAAACACTTTCATGCAAGGTATGCTGAACCGGTACTGTCGGCCGTATCGGCCGATCGGCGGTATGGTTCGGTATGATTTCGTACCGTACCGAATCGATGAAGGCAAGCGGACCTGAATTAGAAGAAAAAAAGAGAGAAAG
>KE506039.1:87876-101641 GCA_000441515.1 Elaeis oleifera
GTCTTTGTAGTTTCTCTTCCAGTGCCCTTCCTTGCCGCACTGATAACAAGTACCCTTGGCAGAGACCTTCGCTTTCTTCTTTGAGATGCTAGCCTTAGGGTTCATCTTTTTTTAGAACTCTTCTTGCCTTTCTTCTTGGAGATCTTATCTACAAGAAGAACTGGAGCTTTTTCTCCTTTGAAATGGCTCTCTGCTGTCTTTAACATATTCAGTAGTTCAGATAGGCTGGTGTTCAGTTTGTTTATATGATAGTTTATGACAAACTATGAAAAAAAATCAGAGAGTGATTGCAGGATCAAATTCTGACTAAGCTCACCATTCATGGTAAAATCCAACTGTTCCAGACGAGTGATCAAATCAATCATCTTCAGGATATGAGTCTGCACAGATGTGCCTTCACTCATCCTGGCACGAAACAATTGTTTAGATATCTCATATCTAGCAGTCCGACTTTGTTCTCCATATAACTCCTTCAAATTAAGCAGTATGGAAGGAACATCCATGTCTTTATGTTGCCTCTGAAGCTCATTGCTCATAGAGACAAGCATGATGCACTTGATAGTCACGCTGTCATCTTGCCACATCTTGTATGTGGTTTTTTCCTCAGTAGCATCTTCACCGATCGTATCGGATGCAGGGGTATCCAGAATATAGGAGACTTTTTTCTGAGTGAGAATAATTCTCAGATTCCTCAATCAGTCCGTATAATTTAGTCTGATCAATTTATTGGCATCTAGTATGCCACGCAGTGAAAGTGAGGATGCCATTATGCAGATGAAATCTACAAGTACAAGAACAATGTATAAGTGGACAACTCATGATGACATGCACAACTAGATTAGGACTTTTGTCTAATTATGTCTCATACTATTTTAACGAATTTCATAGCCTTCAAATATGAAAACGTGAAACATCCTCATATTTCTAAGTGGGGTTGAGATTTCTATTCCTCACAAACATTTTGTGGATAGCACAACAAGCATTCATGAGTTCAAGGATAGGTAACTCTTTAACAGTTGTATCTTATACAACTCTCAACATTTCTCGTCTCTAGATCACCCATGGTCTGTGGATAGTACAACAAACTACAGTATTCTAGTTAAGTTGACCCTTCATTCCTATATGGTCATACTCAAACAATGCTGTCCTTATGGATAGTACAACAAAACAACACTATTCAAATATGCCATAAGCATTTATATGCATTTAGTCAACATCATATCAATCTCCATAGCAAGCCTTGTGGATAATACAACAAGCTCACTACAGATCTTGACATACTCTATTAACTAAGCATGAAGGAAGGCCTTTGTAGTATTTACATCACTAATCAATCCAAATTCGAAACTCAATAGACCAAATTGGCTAGGTAAGTAGGTGGGAGGCTCTCCGAAACTTTTCTTAGACACCAATAGATTTGGCTAGGCCAGCATTTGGACCTAATTAAATAACCATCTTTGACACTTGCCTAGACACTAACTGATCAATGAATCCGACATTCGGTTAGCAAGTGAATTCCGATGCTACAACTTAATATAATTTTTAATTGAGGGTCTTAGACCGGTCCCATGCACATCCTAACACTTACATCACATGTAATATGCATGTAATAAGAATGAAATAATTTTCATGCATCATATCATGTTATATAACATGCTATTCAAGTTGTAATATTATTCATTTAACTATGCCAAAAAAATATTATGATTGCTAGAATCATGCAGGGTGTACTTATAATTTTGGTTCAACATTTGAGCCAATATCATTTGACTATGATTTGGACTCAACTCTGTGGTCCAATTCACATGTCAAAATTGACTTGGGTCAACAAATTGAATCAACATCCAAACCCTAATCAAATTAGGTTTGATCAAGTCAGCAAATAGGCAAGAACAATACACTCTAATAAAATCGATTCAAACATCAATCTACCATGAATCATAAAATTTCAGATTATGATAAATTCAAAATTTAACAACTGAAATTTAAAGTCACACTTCAAACATGGTCAAAAATAATTTTGATTTTAAGATGATGCAAGAAATCGATAGAACATTTAGGCATCATATGAATCAGATCAAATCTATACTACAACAATAGCATCTTTTTGATTGATTCTAACAAAAGTGGTTCTGATACCACTGTTGGATTTTGATCACGCAGCGAAATATGAATTTTAAAAATTTTTAATATGCATAAAATCAGTTTTAACAATTAAAACCAGCATACTGGAATTCAAACTCTAGAATCACCTTGTAGACACCAATCAAACCAAAACAAGCATGCAATGAGATAGAAGTTATACTTCCTGAAGAATCCCCACAGCTCCAAAGTAGAAGCCCTCCAACGGTTAGCACCACCACAGTAGTGCTGCAGCCTTTCTTCACAAGAATACTATCGGCTTCCTTCTCAAAGAACGGTTAGCACCACCACCTGTAGTCTTCGAATCTTCCATTAGGACCACACCAAGAATCTCTTCTCAAGAGATCTCACTACCCAAATTTTGGTTTAGAGCTCCAACAATTGGAAAACCCAAACTTTAGAACAAGCAATCCCTTGCTTTCCTTTTTCCTCTTCTTTCTTCTTTCTATTTTTTCCACTCTTATTTTTTCTTATCTTTTTTCAAAATTTTTCTGTCTTTTCTTCTCTTATCACATGCCTAAACATCAAAATTTTTCAGCCTTTATCTCATAAGAGGTGTGCCATTTAAATAGGAAAAGAACGGACGCATGAAAGTCCCAAGGGGCGCCAACTCTTGGCGCTCTACATCCTTCACGCGGAGAGCAATTCTTCGTGTAACATTAAGTGGCGCAGAAGAGCCTTCAAACAAAAGGACTCCTCTTCACTCCGTAATTCCCCATAAATAAAGCATGTGATAATTCAAGAAAATCGGTGGAATAAGAAGAGGTTGTTAAGAGCCTTAAGTGAGAAGGACTCCTCATCACAAATAAGTAGGCATCCCTTATTAATTTTTGCGTGAACTTTCAGGTGGGTGGTGTGGAGGAGTTTTAGTTCACATGGAACACTTCCATGTTAAGATAAGAAACTAATTAATTTAGACCTAATCTAATTAGATCAAAATCAACCGGTTAGGTCTAGCTCAAACACTTTGAACTAATCTAATTGAGAGCTTGGGTTAACACAATGTATTAGCATATCAAATTAACCCCTAGGATTTATATTAAATTCTAATTAGATCAGACCAAGATCAAATCTCAAAGTGTGTAACCCATTGGGTTCCAAATCTTGCCAGCAGTGGACCCAGGCTTTTGGCCTAATTTTAATCCGATTAGATTAGGTCAACCCAATTGCACTAATTAGTAAGAATTTTTAATTAATTTTTAAATTAAATTTTTAAATTTTTGTGAGTCTACAAGTCAAGATCGACATCTAGCAACGTGTCATGACTATCCGGAAGAGATAGAATTTGGTGGAAATACCAAAATTATCCTTCAGTGGCAAGTTACTATGCAATTCAATCTTTCAGTCACACAACACCCCAGATGAGCTATGGGCATGGAACCATGTCAAACCCAAATGCTTATGTATATGTATCTCGATCAGAAGGTGATGATTCAGTTGATGATACATTAGAAATTTCTTTCTAATTATCATTCTGCTTTGGCTAAAGACTTCCAGAATCATCAACCTATGAAATCACATAGGATGTTCGCTCTCCTTATTTGGAGTGACTGATCCCTTACTGACTACTCACAACCTCCATGCACACTGCACCATATTCAGAACACCCTACACAAGGATCGGAGAACCAAGCTAGAGAATAAACCAAAATATGGATTCATGTACACAAGGTACCATGGTGATCTTAGGTCTAAGGATCATTTGCACAACTCCCACTAGAGAACAACTAGCTGACGTGCAAATAAGGTTCTATCAGATGTTCTCTCGTAGGTCAATTCAGTGAACTCATTCTCTAATAAGCATCCACATCCTTGTATTAGTGTCACCATACAAGTGGTTGTGAGATCAACCATCCTCTCCATCGAGCATACATAGGATGTACCAGTCTTACCGGTATCATTGATCTCCGACTTAATGAACCAACGACTGAGAATATTTTAGATCAGGACTATCAAGGATTTAGGTTTCAGTGGCATGATCTCATCATGGCCCTAAAATCATTGTTCTAACCTATGGGTTTATTATAATCTTAAATTAGTATAAGATGCAGTATATAATAAATCAAAGTGCCTAACTTTATTACTAAATAATGTCAAATACATGAGTTTGGAAGATAAAATACAGAAAAATATCTCATTGCATCACATATGCGATTGGCTTGTGGGACATTATTCTTTCAAGTCGGTATGGGGTTCAATTTTGGTTCTGCTTTTCTTGCCTACAACAATGCCAAAAGGGCCTTAGAGTCTAAGTTTCTTGGCAGCCATGTTTTTATTTTTATTTTATTTGTTCTTTTGGGGCCAAAATCATGTAGCCTATATATAGTGCATGAATAAATGAAAGGATGGTGATGAGTTGCAGTGTATGAGTTTGTCTTGTTGAGAAAAAGGTGGTTTCTTTGCTCTTACATCCCTTGTTTCTTCCGTCTTGCCACCCTCTCTGTCTTATCCATCTCTCTTGTCTCTCTTACTCACTCCTCTCTATTGTCTTCTTTTGTTGGCTTTTCTCTACTCTCTATTATTTGTAGATGTGTTAGCCGCATTTACATATAAACTTGCCAACCCTCCAAGTTGTCCTATACTATTTTAGTGTCAAAGCTAAAGGATCCTATTCTTTTTCTTCCTTTCTTTCCTTTATCTTCTTTTTATCCTTTCTCTTTCCCTCATCATCATAGTATCAAATGAAGAGTTAAGTTTCAAGATTGATGCCTTGTGTGAAAATATCAAATATGATAAGAAGGTATTTGGGCAGATGCATTATGATATGACATCTGTCAGAAACTATTTGACATCAATAACGACTATGGTGCAAGAACTTGTAATGGCCCATGGTGCTGGATGGTGCAAGAATGCATTTGACAGTCTCCAACCTTCGATCTTCAACAAGCTTCCAGTCCAATTCTTCGGACACAGTCACAACTCCGACTATCCAAGGAATCATTGTTAAAATGTATTAGAGATGAGGATCCATCCGACAAGAATCTTATGATTAAAGATGCAGCTTTGAAGTAGTTTCTGAATTGTGAAAATGTGGATGGCTATCAATCAATATATGGCATCAAAGCACTTTGCAAATCCATTCTTGACTGGTTTTGCAGATGTATCAGTGGATGTTATCAATTGGATGATCAAAAGCTTCATGGTCATTGAACAAAGTATGCTAGAAGAACCAATCGATGGAGTGGTTGCAAGAAAGTTCAGATTGGTTCGTTATCAAATATTGAAGATCCACCTTCCAAGCATGAGGAGACAAATCATCAAGATCCTGGGGATGAGATCCACACAGCAGAAGCATATAGTGAAGTCAAGGGCTTGGGCGTTGCAACAAATTTTCTAATATGATGATCTAAACCCTCATATAACTCCTTGGAGCGTCAACAGAAGATATTGGAGTATTGGAGTTATTTGACTCTCTAGATTTAGTCGTAAAATATGTCTTTGTTTTAGATATATGATATTAGATTATTTGGCCCTTTAGTTACTTGACATGCAAGGTCCTTGGTTTCCAAGTTAGTTGTTTGTTCTTATTAGGTTACTCGGTCCTTAAGTAACATAGGGTCTAAGTTACTTAGCAGCATAGTTTGTTTTTTTATTTATTATGTTACTTAGGGCCAAAGTCATATAGCCTACATATAGTGCATAGAATAGTGAAAGGATAGAGATAAGTTGTCTTTTGTTATCTACAAAATCGAGTCATCCTCAAACTTCCTTTACCAAACTCAAAGAAGGCGCCACATCACTAAAAACATCCATTCAACATTATACATTCAATGACATTGCTTAATCACAGAAAAATTTATAGTTGCTTGAGCAAAAGGGAACCAAATGAGGCGTTTGAGATTGCGTTGCCAGGTCTGAGTTTTCCCCAGCCTTCCATGTTATTATATTTTCATCTTTAGTAACTAATTGATTTTCTTACATATTGCATCTAATAAATCATTTTCCTGAAGATGTCTTTTCAATTCTCATTTGCAAAGTTTCTACCAAATTTAACAACTGTCTTTGTAGGCTTTGTAGAGTTTCTTCCAACTAAAATAAATACTCAATCATTAGTTACTGCTACAATTTGTAGACTTTGCTGCAGGGCTATATGTAATTTTCTGTTTTTATGGAGACATCCCTTCTCTCATGTCCAATTTATCCACATCATTTAGGAAATTGTGTACTGTTACACTTCATCTTGTGAAAAGATGATGACATTAGTTTTTCGCACCAAATACTTCAATTCCTGCAAGCATAAAACCTAACATTTTATAATGCATGGATATTTACATGCATGAGACATGTTCTAGTATTGAGTTTCAAAAGGTTTGGGTTTTTTTCTTTTTTGTGGGAAAACCAAATTCTTTTGGAATATATCACATTTCTGGGTCAGTTGATTTCATCAGTGACATTGTGCTTGGCATCCTCTGCCTGTATATTGGTCCGGATAAATAGAGAGCAATATGAGCACAAGTGCAACAGGTCAGAGTCAAGTGATGTTCTTTCTACAATGTTGGCCTTTCTCGTCTGATGGTTTAAAGATGTGCCATTTAAACTGTCATCATTATCTTAAATCTTGACATGACTATTTATTTCCACAGTCAGCTCCTGTAAACCGAGAAAGTGAATAATGACTAATTATTTCAAAACCACCACCAACCCCATCTATCTTTTACCCCTTATAGAATATCAGCTTTCAACCTACCGAAATATCTATATTCTGATTGTGATAATATTCCATTATTATAAGGTGAATTTTTCTGTAGATGTTCTGGGATTATGTCCATGCTATTGCCTTATATCAGATATGTTTCTTATTGCTTGATATACTCTGATCTTTATGAATTCTTCTTTCTGAATATTCTTACAGGGAAAGATTTCTTGTTCAATGCATGTAAATGCACAAAACCAGACAGTCGTTCGACAGGATTGCTATCCAGACTGAGTTAATTCAGTGCCTTTGCAGATCATCTGGTGGTGGTCATTGCTCTTTTCACCTTTTGTGAAAATCCTGGTCTGTCGAATGTTTGTGTCTTCTTCCTGTAGTGTATTGCAATATTGGCAAAAGATCTTGGAGAGATTTTATTGGATTGTCTAGTGGGAAGCTTTTCTAACTCCCAGTTACAATGTATGATATTATCTGTATGTGTATTGGCCATAAGCAAAATCATTGTAAATAAGTAATATATATGTATATATATTTGGCTAAAGTTGCATGTGTATCAACTGCCACCTGATTTAGTTTCTAGGGAGCAAGATCCTGAATAGGCAAAAGGCAACAGCAAATATTCGAGATACTTGCAGTTTATTAAAAATAAGGTTTGCAGATTCGGTACTGAACTTCGTATCAGTTGCCGGCCGATATGATACCATATCTTATTGTATCGATAATAAAAATTTTAAAAAAAAATTATTTAATAGTTAAAAAAGAAAAATCAAACGATACTGTGTCGAGTCAGTATCGTACTGCATCGTATCAGATCAAACTGCTCGGTATCGGATGATTCGGATTGATATCGTAACGAATTGATCAGTTCGATTTGATTCAGGTCATTTTTGAAAATCGATCTGAATTGAATTGGTTTTCATCGATACGGTATGGTATGAGATATATCGATCGGTTCGGATTGGTATGGAATATCATGATTAAAAGTATTATCATGATAAAATAATTCAAATGGTGAAGTGGAATATTTATATTTTCCATGTTCTCAATGTAAAAGCTTCTGTAGACCGCCATTTAGGAAATTAAACAGGGGCAAGGGCAAACCATTCAGGCTAGTCTCACTGAATAAAACAGCAGTCTTCGGGAAGCAAAACGATGCAAAGGAATAGATGGTTCAAGAAGTTGCATCTCCATACTAATCTGCAATGAAAATATCACCTACAAGCATAGAACAATATGAATCCTGGGTGTCGCCCTAATGAATTACAACCAGCCGTCCACAGAATATTGCACTTCAAATTTTTAGTCGATTCCAGAAATAGAAATAGTAATGTCTCCTAGAATGGTAAAAAATTGCTTCATTGATTTATGGAGGGTATGTGATTAGGGGAATAATTTATAGACGGCTACAAAATTTTGCTTATATTATAAAGAGTATTTAATATTGCTTGCTATGCTATACATGCGTAATATACAAGTATTAGGCATGTGCTATGCGCGTCAAAGGAACATAGTTATGATGGGCAGGCCACGAATAACATTACTGGATGATCTAAAGATTTGATTGTGCGATTCAAATATGAAACCTGATGTTAGATGTTAGATATTAAGCAAAGAGAACGGTGGCAATGAGGGAAGGTTTGAGTGGGGCAGTGATAACAAGAACTAGGGTGGCTAAAGGATGAACTCAAATTTTTTTTTAGTTGATTGGTTTTAACAAATAATTAGTATATTTTAAGAGAAGTTGTGTTTGGATTAGGGCCGGCAAAATATAATCTGATTCATCAATCCGATCTGTATTCGATCTGTCATAAATATGTTGGTTTAGGCTAAATGAGATTGGATCATAATAAATCGATCTGTTTAACTTGTTTAATATTGGTGTTGGATTTGGATTTTAGATATTTGATCTGTTTAATATTTAGGTTGGATTGAGTCAGATAACCTGTTTAAGATCTGTTTAATTGTTTAAATCTGTTTAATCTATTTCTGATCTGTTGACCCCAGGAATTGATTTTATGAATAGCAAAACGTTTGAGCATATGACTTGTCTAATAGTTTTATTAAGTTGATATTTCGGTAAATTAATAGGTATCAAAAGATTGATCCTTAAGGCTCAAATAAATTCAAAAGAAAGATTTTGGAAGCTTAATTGGAGTGAAGGAACTTTGAAATGAAAGTGGAAAAGATCATCAAAGATTGGAATCAAAATAGGTTTAATTTGAAAAATTTAGAAAATTCTGTTGAGGGCATCTCGAGTTTACTCAAGTAGAATTCGAGTCGACTCAAACTGAAAATCAAAAGAAAGAAAGTTCTGGCATGCAAATGTTTTAGCTGACATGCCCTCAAGTCGAATCAAATTTTATTTGAGTCGACTCGGATAAGGAATGACAGAAGGTAATTATGCAGAATAAAAAATTGAAGCACCGAGCGGTAGATCTAGTCGACTCGAGTTACTCGAGTCAAAGTTGTAGAAAACGATAGAGCGCTGGATTTTCGAAAAGATAGACTGGAAGGTCATTCGAGTCGACTCGAGCTTAATCCGAGTTGACTCGAGTTCCAACAGCTAGATCTGCAGAATTTCAGAACTTTACAGATTTGTGTCCAACAGCTCTTTTTAGATTTAACGATCAAAATGATTTTTAGATTTCCAAACAGTGATTTAACATTTCAAACAACTGATTGACAAGATAAGAAAGTGAGAATCAAAGAGAATAGTGAAAAGCAATAAGAAAAGGCCAAAAAGTATTGAATAGAGAGCTTTCACTCCTTGACCACTTAAATAATCAAATCAAGAGAGCCTTTTCAGTAAGAAGACAGCTCCCTCAATCGAAAAGCTTCCTCAAAAAGAGATTACAGCTTTATCGATAATCATTTGCTCATTAAAGAAGCTTTAGTAGTTTTGTTACTTTGTTTCATCTATTTGTTGTAACTAGCTTCAATTAGAGATTGAAACTGGGGATAGGCTCATCCAAGCCTTACAATTGGATTGTAAGCCAAGGATTAGCTTCGGTTAGATTTTGGTTGGTGATTCCATGCAAAACCAATTGGATTGTAGATAGTTAGTCTAGAAAACTATCCAGCTATAATCTTGGACAGATTATAGTGAAAATTTTCAAGAGGATCTCGAAGAGTGGACGTAGGTGCTGGGAGCACCGAACTACTATAAAAGTTATGGTATTTGTGTGTTGCTGGCTTTCTATTCTTCCTTCCATATCTTCTACATCTAGCTTACTTGACTGCATAATTTTCTGCACTCACACATTTTTTACTATTTTGCAAAAATCTACACATATCTTGCTTAAATTTTTAAAAACTCAATTCACCCCCTCTCTTGGATTGTCTTGCTAGGTAACAAGTCATATCAGAGCTCGGTACTCAGCAATATTTGATCTAATGATCAAGAGTTAAGATCAAATGGCAATCCAAATGAATGCCTCTCTTGCTGAAGGGCAATCAACCAATCAATCACCCTTGTTCAATAGAATAAATTATACTTATTGAAAAGCACATATGCATATTTATATTCAAGTACTAGATTATCAACTTGAGAGAGTGATAATCAAAGGTCCACATATATCCACAATTAAAGTAGATGGTAATGATGTTTCCAAACCTAAAGAGGATTGGGATGAGTTCGATATGAAATTGATTGAATTAAATGCTAAAGCTATGAATATCCTATATTATGCAATAGATGTAATAAATTTAATAAAATTTTTACTTGTGTTTCAGCTAAAAAAAATTGAGATAGGTTGGAGGTTATCCATGAGTGTACCAACCAAGTCAAGGAGTCTAAAAGTAATATGTTTGTTCATAAATATAAATTATTTAAAATAAATTAAATGAATCTATTATGAATATATTCACTGGATTTATTGATATTATAAATGGTTTAAAAAATTTAAAAATCTTACATTAATAGTGAACTTATTCGCAAAATTCTTAGGTCTTTACCGAAGGCAAGGGAAGCTAAAATTACCACAATCCAAGAAGCCAAGGACCTCAACAAGCTTCCATTAGAAGAACTTCTTGGTTCTTTCATGACTCATGAGTTAACCATGAAGTAAATATTTGAGGAGAAAGTAAAAGAAAAGACTATCGCACTCAAGTCAACCGTAATTGAAGATGATGAAAGCGATGAGTCAGATGAAGGTGAAGAGGATGATTTGACTTTAATTACAAGAAGATTCAAGAGGTTCAGGAAGAAGAAGAAGCAAAACTTCAAGAGAAGGCCATTTAAGGGAGAATTGAGCAAAGTTAGAGAGAAGGAGAAAACAAAGAACTCCCCATGTGCTTTAAATGCAAGAAGCTCGGTTATTTAAGGTAGACTGCCTCCTTCTCAAGAAATTAAGTAAGAAGATTAAGAACAAGATGATAATGGCCATATTGAGTGATAGTAAGAACTCAAGCTTCGATGAGGATCTACAAGAAGTGGCCAACCTTTGCTTGATGGGTCATCAAGAGGAGGAAAGTACTGAAATCTCTCTAGATTTCACATTTGATGAATTACAAGAAGTATTTTCCGAACTTATGACTAAATTTAAAAAATAAGTTTGAAAAATAAGAAATTAAAAAATAAAATCTTAATTTGATTCATGAAAAGAATAAATTTTGAAAAAGGTTGAGTCTCTAGTTTGTGAAAATCAGAACTTAAAAGATGAATGGAAAAAGCTTAAATCCTTTGTTGAAAATTTACTTTTAGTTTTGAAAAGCTGCAAATGATTTTAAATGAACAAAGAGTTATTTTTAATAAAGTTGATTTGGGATTCAAACCTAAAAGAAACAGAAATTATTTAAGAACTTCTTTGTAAAAGCTTCTTCAAACTCTTCTTCAAATGTTACATACTTCTGTTGTAGAAAAATGGGACATAAATCTTATTCATGTGATTTCAGAAAATTAAATTAAACATGATTAGAATGGTATGGGTTCCAAAAGAACCATAAGAACTAATCCTAAAGGATCCAGAATGACTTGGGTACCTAAAATCTCTACTTAATTCTCTTTTGTAGGTGTGTTTTGTAGCCAAAGGAAGAAAAAGACTTTGGTATCTTGATAGTGGTTGCTTAAGGTACATGACAGGAATTGTTACCTTCGAAGATAATGGAAAAGAATGTATTATTGGTATTGAAATATTTATATCTTACCTCTATTTTATTCAAAATATTTTATTAGTTGATGGATTGAAACATAATTTGCTTAGTATAAGTCAATTTTGTGATAAAGAATATAAAGTAACTTTTGAATCATTACTATGCATTATATCTAGTCCCAATGATAGTGGCATTATGTTCATTAGATATAGACATGACAATGTCTATACGATTGATCTAGATGATCTTCACATGAAGAATGGGTAATGTCTTATTGCAATGGATGCCAAAGTTAGTGAGACTAACTGATTATAGCATTATAGATTAGGTCATGCAAGTATGGATTTACTTTCTAAGCTTATTAAAAGAGATTTTGTTAAAGACTTACCTAAACTAAACTTTAAAAGAATCAAATTTATGATGTTTGTCAACTTGAAAAACAAACAAGAAACTCTTTTCAACCAAAAGGCATTGTTTCAATATCTAGACTATTGGAGTTACTTCATATGGATTTCTTTAGACCAACTAGGACCATAAGCTTCGGAGGAAAAGATATGGCCTTATAATTGTAGATAACTTTTCACATTTTACATGGGTTATGTGATCGCTGTCGTAGGCGATCAAGAATAAAAATCAACTCAAACTATATAGATAGGGTGAGTCGGGATCATTTTCACAGGGATTTAGGATGATTATCTTTTTTTTTAAGAAGTAATAAAGAGAATTGATTGTAGAAGGATTAAAAGAATAGAATAGCAAGAATTAAATTAAAATATAAATTAATTTATGAAAAAATAATTCAGAGAAATAATCCAAAAATTTTGAATCCACCATGCAAATTAGATTTATTTTTTTCTTTTTTTATATTACAATATTAATTCTTGTGATTAAGATATTAGCATAGCTTATCTTTAAGGGATACGGACTGTATCAATAGATTACAGCTCATCTTGTCAGAGTATAAACTATCTAAATTTAATTATAAGATATAAGATTTAATCTAACATATTACAATCTATCTCTTTTAAGCACGTACCATATCTAGAGATCACGGCACGTCAGTACAGGGTATAGGCTATGTAGGCTAGATCAATATCTCAAAAAAATAAAAGATATGAAATAAAAATATAATTTATTGCATAAAAATTAAATATAAAAAAAAATAAAAACTCATTTACAGGCTTCATCGTATTCTTGGATTGAAGAGATTTAGCCACGCATCAAGA
Source organism: Elaeis oleifera (assembly GCA_000441515.1). Taxonomy (NCBI): domain Eukaryota; kingdom Viridiplantae; phylum Streptophyta; class Magnoliopsida; order Arecales; family Arecaceae; genus Elaeis; species Elaeis oleifera. The sequence continues at coordinate 100,986 of KE506039.1, forward strand.
TCTCTAGCTCTATAATCTCCCAATATTTGATCCCTAAAGCTCTTTAATTTTTTTCTTCTTTTTTTTGCTTTTTCTCTGATTTTTTCTTCTCTTTACAGTTATTCCTGGGTCTCCTATTTATAAGTAAATTTTTCATCTTTTTTTGGTCACAAAAGGAGTCCCAAAACCCTTAGAAATTGTATTATACTCGTATAAATTAATTCTGACCGTCGGATTGCCTTTGAACTGTCCAGATCAGTCCAAAATCTGATGTTTTAATCCTTATCAAAGTTGGATGTGTTTCTAACTGTTCGATCGTACTTCAGATGGGATTCCAGCCGTCGGATCGTGCAAAATCATTCCTATTAAAGTCGGAAGCCACCACAGCCGTCGGATCACGCGATAGATTTGATCTGGACCGTCGATCAGTGAAAAAAAAGCCTTTCTTCCATCGTGGACCGCACTTGTGGACCACGAACTGTTCCTGTGGACCGTGAACTTGATTCTGTGGAACAACCGATCGGTCCACCATGCATCGAAGGTAATTTTAATATTTTTAGGATATTTGGCTCCGTTTTCGCTCTGATTTTTGCCTGAAAAATAAAAAAAATATGCATTAATTTTTTAAAAAATTACATTATTTTGGTGCTTAAATTATTCAATTAAATTAACATCTA
>KE506040.1:16483-34879 GCA_000441515.1 Elaeis oleifera
TAAAGATTTTAGGTCTCACTGGTATAATCTCATCATGACCCTAAAATTATTATCCTAATCTATGGAGTTTATCATAATCATAAAAATATGATGCAGCAAATGATAAAATACTATACCTCATGAATAAAAATAACTAATGTCATGCAAATGAGTAGGAAGAAAAATATAAAAAAAATCTCTTCGCATCCTCATGCGATTGGCTTGTAGGGCACTATTCTTTCACAAGACACATACTAGAATCATCATATAGATAAAATATGGAAGATCAGACCTAAATAGTAGCGACAAATTTGTATCAAGGTGTTACTTAAATAGAGAAAAACAGATGCGAGGGTTGATGAAGTTCTATGTCCTTGAAGAATGTTAAAAAGTTGCTGCTCCTACTGAGAAATAAAGAATTTTTCTGTCATGTTTGTAGTGGCCGCAGTTGTTCCTTCACCTTCTAAATCTGGAGAGTCAATACTAATCTGAGCATAACTAGAGATAGAGAAACTCACACCAAATTCTGGCAACAAGCATCTCACCAGTCTACAAAGTCTTCGACCACAATGGGTTTTGGAGCAAAAGGGATAAAGATATTGTTGCTGTAGATCCCTGGCTTGGATCGGATTGGTTGGAGAGAGGCGGCAATCAACCAGGCGATGGAGATCAAACCTACAAAATAAGTCTCTATCCGGGATTAACTCCAATAAGGACCTTCTAATGCTCAAGTCCGAAATCGATAGAATAGAAGGAAAGGAGTATACAAGAGATTGCGTACCTTGAGAGTCCTCTGGTTACCTCTATTTATAGATCAAGGTGAGAGCTAAAAGAGGAAAGAATTGAAGGCCACTTCGACTCTTTTGGATGCATCGCCTTGGGATTTTTGGTTTGATTTCTCAGGATTGGGCAATTGTGGTTGCCTTATCTAGCCTGTAGCCAGCTGCTCTCCATATTGCATGAGTGCATAGGAGTTTTCTGTCAACCTTTCTGAATATGGCTATCAAAGCAAGAGTTAGGAGAGTGTGGGTCGGCCACCTGCCATGCATACTACTAAAAATAGGGATCGACAATAAATGCATGGGTCAGAGATGGCATGTGGGTCAGCATCCAAAGCTTGGATCAATATCCAATGCATGGAGGTTGTTTTGCTAATGAGAGTCAACGATTGATGTGTAGATCAAAGACTTTATATGCACGAAGATGGGAGTCGACTGCCAATATAATGATCAACGATCGAAGCACAGATCGATGGCTGATGTACGGAAGCATATTGATGATACTAGAAAGCCGGTGCATAGGTCGGCTGAGACCCACGAGTCTTAGTGTCTTCAGTTTGGACCAAAATATTTCCACCTATAACATTTGCCCTCATACTCCTGAGTTCGAGCCAGAGCAGGATCAGGCGAAGGGAATATAGCTAGTCAGGTCCATCAGAGACACATATCGCATCTATGTTAGCTAAGTGGAAGGGTGCTTCTACAGCTTTTAGACAGACTGAATTGTCACATTAGAAAGTTAGTAGGATCTATGAAAAGATGTCAGGCGAAAAGATGTTAGACAAAGGTTATTAAAGATTTGGTTAGATTTGAGGCATCATGTGTGCCTTTAAAGATGTGCTCATAGATGCACCTCCTGGAGAAATGATTTCAGCCCATTTGGTTATGCCATGCGATGGTCATCCGATGATCCCAGGAGAATTAAAATGAGATCAAGGCTGCCGGCGGTCTCTATAAATAAGGGGTCTCATGTGTCCTTTCTTTTCATTACTCCTCTTTCTCACCTGTTGCTTCCTTCTTCCTTTTTGATGGTAGCGCTCTTTGGAGAGGTTCAAGGTTTTTCCTGCAACTCCCAGTCATCCCCTTTGAGAGAGCGCTTGCAGGTTGGCTTTTGTGTTCTTCCCCGATAATTTTTTGGTTGATTTCTACCTCTTCTGGTAGTTTGCTTGTAGGTTTTCTCCATTGGGTCCATCAGTCTTAGTTTCAAGATAAGCGACCTTGGAAAATCTATAATGGTTTGGTCCCTTGATGCTTCTTCACGAGGCAACCATAGGGAGTTGAATGCTGGGCATGAGGCTAAGGATTTCATGCCAAGTCAGTACTACTCGACATTAGATCTTGATGACCTTAGTTTGCTTAGGGCTCAATTCAGCATCCCGTCTAAATTTAACCTAGAGCATCAAGGTCGAAATGATAGGATCTATAACCTTCCCTCAGGTCGGCTCACTTTGTATGAAGAGTTGTTCCAGACTAGGCTTAGGCTTTCGCTCCACTAGTTTATTGATAACCTATTTAGATTCTTTGATATGGCCTTAAGTGTGAGACCCTTGGTGATTCATCATCTATTCCTTAGCTTCTTGCTTTATGGCTGAAATTCAGCCATCAATATCCCCTTTTCGATCATTTTTTTATCTTCAAGAGATATCCTTATGCTAATAATTGGTGGTACGTCTTTCTCTAGAAAGGGGTGTTAGATATATACCCTAGAAGCCAAGTTGGCCAACACATGTAACATTTCTAGTGGCATAATTTTATAATTGAATAAATAATAAGGTTATTTTTCATTCATGTAGAGTCATGTGTCCATGAATCATCTAAGGAATTAATAGGATGATGACACATATTCTCAAGAGTTGAGAATTTGGGACATGTGTCATTGATGATTAATTTCTAAATACTCTCGATCGATGGATCATCATGAAGACGGTGATTGATCCAATTAGATTGATGCATGGATCGCTTTCCTCTAGATAGATAAGTTTTGAGTCTACAGTATGGGGATACTGGAGCGAGAGTGTAGGTAATTATTAGAGAATAATGCTACCGAGCATGACCAACATAAGTAGTTACATGGATGTCTATCCACTCGTCAGTTGTTAGAAAGCAGGGCAGTTACATGCATGAATTTCAAAATTATTTTGAAATAGTAGCAATGAAAAAATCTAGATTAAACCCTTTAATCTAGCATGCAATCAAATCTAATCTGTTAACTACCCTTGTTCAGATCTATGACATACATAAATCTGAAATCAAGCATGTACAATCTAAAATTAAGAATATATAGATCACATCTACTAGCAGATCATATCTACTATTTTATTGAGATCAGATCTCACCTTATGCAGGTCATAATTTACCATAGCCGATGATCCATGGATTTGATGAGGTTCCTCGAACTGTGCAAGCATCTAGCCTCCATAAGTATCCATATGAGGTGCTTTGCCCGATTAAAGTTATCGAAGTCACCGAGGTGCTGCTTCCTTGCAGACTTTCCTCTTGATGGCTGATGTGGCTCCTTCTCTGGATCTCTTGGACTCTTCTAGGAGGAGATGAAGGACTGACTAGAGAAAGAAGAGGTGAAGGAAGAAGGAAAAAAGAGAAACCTTTTCTCACTTTTATTTTTCTCTTCCCAAAACCCTAGACCTAAAACCCTAGATCTCTCACCATGCCATAAGAGGAGTCGCCACTCCTCTGTTTCACGCATAGAAGGATACCTCACGCCCTACTCTTAGATAATCACAATGAAATAACTTTCACATGGTGAAAAAAATCTGATTGCACACCAAAAAATATCCCATATAAGGTTGGCATCCAAAGGGGATAAGAATTATCTTTATCTAATAAGAACAAATCAAGTTCAAACTTGAATTCAAATCAAATTTGAATTCAAACTTGAACTAACTTCCATCCTTTTCCATGCATAGAGAAGATGGGACGACTAATCTAGATTTGCATGTAACAATTCCTCATGCAGAAACATTTTTGCATGAAGGATAATTGGCATGATGAAGGGTGGTGCAAAAAGGGAGAACTCCAAATCAAGTTGGACTCTTGGTGGCTTCCAATTTGATCTCATCCAAATCCCATTTGGTTAGAGTCAAATTAGATTAGTAAGCCCAATCATATTAGGCCCCAAACTCTCAATTAAATCTTAATCAAATTAGGAATTAAGTGAACCCAATTTTTGATTAAATCAGAAATTAATCTCTCTTAGTGATTAGATCATCTTATAATCTAATTAGGTCAAAGCTAATTGAATTCAATTCAATGAGACTTAATCCAAACCTCATTACTCAATCAAATTGAGCCAATTAGCAATCCAAATGCTAACTAATCCTCCTATAATTCACTAACTATTAGTAAATTATTTTATTATAATTTTTACATAAGGTTAATCATCAATCAAATTGATGACATTACCCTTTAATGATTCATAATCGTTAATCGGTCATCTGATCAGATAAGAACTTCTTTTGTGTGTGACTCTATAGGTTCTATTCTGTCTAGTAGTGAGATATATTATGTCTCTATCATAATATCTTCAAAAAATTTTTTAATAGATTGGAATAATTTAATTTATCTTTAAGGGTCATCGATCATCAAGATGATGCTTGACAAGTTTTACAATCCACCAGTGACACCTAGCAGTATGTAGTGACAACTTAGCAGAATAAAAGTATTAAATCTCTAAGTACAGTTACCATATAATTTAGTCCTTCTATCGTGAGTCCCAACGAGACGGAGGTCATGGAGAACTCGTCAAACCCCATTATCAGTTTTATGCAAGATTGGCTTGACTCGAGTTCATTTGTGAATCTCATGAAAACTCTTTTCCACCATTCACACTTACTTTGACCAAAGACTTTCTGAACTCAAATTTATGAATTACATAAGACTACTCTTTTCTACTACGATCAATAGATTTTATCTAAATGCATCCCACTCCTAATAGCGAACCTGAACCTACTATAGCCAACATAAACAGCAAGGATCTGAATAGCTAGGGATCAAGAAAATATGTAGTCAAACTCAGTAGCCTCACTATGAATAGCCAATGCACGGTAGGTCAAAGGACCACTCACACTACTGCAGCATCGAGAAGATCATTGATGAGTGAATAGACATCCAAGTAGTTTTTCATATTGGTTATGCTCAGTGTAAGTTATTCTCTAATAACTATCTACACTCTCACCCCAGTGTCTCTACACAGCAGACTCGAGACTCATCTATCCAGAAGGGAGGCGATTCGTGCATCAATCTTAAATAGATTGATCACTGTCCCTATGATGATCTTTCGATCGAAGCATTTAGAAACTAACCACTAATAATATATGTCTCAAATTCTCAACTCCTTGAGAATATACAAAATCATCTTTATTAATTTTAAAGACAAATCATGGACACATAAATATAATTAAAATAAAAAAAATATTTATTAATAATAAAAAATTTATAAGTATAAATACAAGTCTTGAAAATATAAATGTGTCAACCAACAATTGACTTTCTAAGATATACACCCAACAAACTTTCACTTGACCTAAAGCCAATTAGCCATATACCTAAGACCCATCTTCTCAAGGTGAACTTTGGTCTTCTGCTGGCTAAGAGGCTTTGTTAGTAGATCTGCCATGTTCTGCATGGAGTCGACTCTCCGCACCTCGATGAACTTTTTCTCGAGGTAGTCATATATGATGTAGAATCGTCACTCCATGTGCTTGGACTTCTGACGAGATCTGGACTCCTTAGCAAAGGCTATGGCACCATTATTGTCGTAGTGCAATACAATGACATCTGATGGCATCATATCCAGCTCTGTAATAAACTTCTTGAACCAATGTGCTTCTTTAGCAGCTTTAGAGGTGGTGATGTACTCAGCTTCCATGATCGAATCTGCAATGATCGATTATTTGAAACTCATCTATCTAATCGATCTATCATTATATAAAAAATACATCTCAATATAGACTTTCTATCATTGACATCAGACATGAAGTCTGAATCGATGTATCCTTCCACTTTCAGCTCCGAGCCTTCACCAAAGATCAAAACAAATCATTAGTCCTTCTTAAGTACTTAAAGATGTTCTTAACTGCAGTCCAGTAGTCCTCGTCTAGATTCGATTGATATTTGCTCATGATACTCATAGCAAAAACTATATCAGGTCAAGTACACAGCATGACATACATGAGACATCCTATAGCCAAAGCATAAGAGATCTTGCTTGCGTTGGATCTCCTCAGGTGTATCAGGATACATCTTTTTGGAGAGATAAACACCATGCCTAAGGGGCAAAAGACCCTTTTGAGTTTTCATGCTGAACCTTTTCAGCACCTCTTCTATGTATATTTTCTGAGAAAGCTCTATCATATCTCTTAGATCTATTCCTATAGACCTTTATACCAAGAATGTAGGAAGCTTCTCCTAGGTCTTTCATGAAAATTTTTTGACGATCAAACTTTGACCGATGTCAACATAGGAATATCAGTCTCAATCAGGAGGATGTCATCTACGTACAATACGAGAAATGTGACAGCACTCCCACTGACTTTTTGTACATACAGGACTTCTCCTCATTTCTAATGAAATCAAACAATTTGATCATATTATTAAAGCAAGTGTTCCAACTCTGAGATACTTGCTTAAGTCCATAAATAGACTTTTGCCGCTTGCAGACTTTGTGATCAATATCACTGCATGTAAAATCCATAGGCGACTCCATATAGATATCTTTCTCAAGATATCTATTTAGAAAAGTAGTTTTCACATCCATCTGTTATATTTCATAATTGTAGTAAGCTCAATAGCAAGCATAGTCTAGATGAATTTCAGCATGGCCATTGGTGAGAAGGTTTCTGATAGTCAATGTCTTCACGTTGACTATAACCTTTCACTATCAGCCTTGTCTTATAGGTCTCTATTGAGAATTGTGTTCCAAAGCCAATCGTTAGCCTGTTGACGGTTGAGCTAATTATTGTAATTCTATATGAATTATTAAATAATAAATATTATTTGATTTTTTTATCACTCTATGTACATCTTATTTGAACTCCTATTTTGTGATGAAGTTCTTAGGACTATTTGAATCAATATAGGAGGATATATCGTTTAATCCTTAAATCTAGTTCAAGGCTAAATGATATGCTATTATTAGGACGGTAGCTATATCAAGTATAGATCGTTGTGTGCCATATGGATTGATTGTCCTCTTAACTAAAGAGCATGGAGACACTGGCATGGCATGCAAGTGAGATGTAAAGGTACATCTCACTGAACATGACCAACTGCTGAGCACTCTAAGAGTAGCTCGTGAAGGATATGGGTATAAGTGTCCCTCCGATCTGAGATCACCACGATAACTTGCAAGCAACTCACTATGCTTTGATATCAGACTATCTGAATTTCTAATTCAATGATGAAAATTTTGGACACAATCAAGTACTTATGAAATCGGTGTGTGAGTCAAGATAGAATAAACCTCTCCAAATAAGTAGGAGTTAATGCATCAGTATATTTCAATTCAGTAAAATCTCGATCAGAGTAATCCATGTGATGGATTTGAAAGTTGAAATACAATATGGCTGACCTTTTAAGGTTGATAGTTAAACTTTTGGTCATCTTGAGCATTAGGGTCAAAGAGATGAATTACGGTAACCATATGTCAATAGGTTCTTGAATGTTGTTTTGTAATCTTTCAACCTATCCAGATATTAGATACCATTGCTAGATGATCATTTTGATTGGTATAGAAAGATTATTTTTATACTATCGACTTAGGTTCGAACCTATAGAGTCACACTCAAAAAAAGTTTCTGACTGATCATGTAGCTGATCGACGATTAAGAATCATTCTAGGGTATAATCATCAATTCGATTGATGATTAACTTTATGCAAAAATTATAATAAATTAATTTGTTAATCGTTAGTGAATTAAAGGAGAATTGATTAGCGATTAGATTACTGATTAGCTTAATTTGATTGAGCATTGAAGTTTGGATCAAATCTAATTGAATTAGATTCAATTTGATTTGATCCGATTAGGTTATAAGATAACCTAATCGCTAAGAGTGTTCGATTCCTGATTTGATCAAAATTTGAACTTAATTAATTTTTGATTTGATTAAATTTAATTGAGATTATTTATTATCTAATTGGATTAGGTTCAATAGTCTAATTAGGTCTAGCCTAATTTAGTTGGGTTAAGAACCTAATCGGATAAGAATTTGAATTCGAGTTGAACCTGTTGGAATTCGAGGTAGGGATATGCATGTGTGCTTCAAAATTTTATTTATAAATACTACAGTAGAATACAAGGTTAAAATATTTTTAATCTGAATCATATATGCATAAAAATATAAAATCATAAAGATCTAGTTCATATGCTGAAATTGACATATGCTGAAATTCAGATTGTGATCAAATCACATATCTGTTTCGCAATCTTTTTCTTCAAATCTGGATCTAAAAGAGAAGAAATTTTTTTCTAGCTGCATAAGTGTCTAGCCTTTATGGGTATCCACTTGAGATCAGCCTAGAACAGTCCTCTTCAAATTAAATTTTTTCTCTAAGAAAATTCAGCCTGGTAAATCTGAACGAAATCTGGATCGCGATCAACACTTGATCTCTTTCTTGATCTTCTTCTTCTCTTCTTCTTTTATCTTTCTCCCCTTAAATTATGCTACTACCAGCAGGTGAAAACCAGCAAGGAGGGATGCCCAACCAACCTTGGCGTGGAGGAGAAGGGAGGACGCCCAAAGAGCTATGGTATGAGGATGCCAAGGGAGAAGAAGGGAGAGGAAGAGAGGGTATGGGGGACCTTTGAGGTGTGGGTGGCTACTGGTTTGGATGCTCTAGGGATTTTAGGGAAGGTCCCTTTAAATAGGTATGAGGATTGAATCCTATTCAATCTCATAACACAAGTCCTACTTGTATTAGGTTTCCTAATAACTTAAGTTATTCAACTTACATTAGGAATCCTATTAAGCACCAACTCTTGGAGCCCTTACACCTAATTAAACACACCCTCTTTTGCACCCAAGGGATGCTCCATATCAGATTAAAAGACCCTCTAATCATAGGATACACCCAACTTGATCCAATCAAGATGGCGCCCCATAATAACTATCAAGAAAATTAATAAGAGATTTACATCCTTAATTTATGTGATCCAAAATATTAGACACCCAACAATTAAAGTCAAATGAATCTTATTCATATAGATTATTAGTAGGTAATTAAGTTTGAATTATCTTATCAAATAAAAAATCCAAATAGAAAGAGAAATTGGGTCCAACCATGTGCTAGCAAGATTACCTTGAACCCAATCGGATTTTTCTAAACCCAATTGACACTTCATAAGCTCAATTACTAATTTCAGACCTAATCCCTTTGTTGTGTAACCCCATAGGTTTATTTCTATCAGGTAGTGAGATATACAATGATCTCTATCAAAGTATCATTGAAACTCTTTTCAATGGGTCAAAACAATTCCATTCTAATGCATCAAGGATTGTCGATCCAAAATAATCCTAATGAGCTCTCACAATCTACTAGTGACACCTAGCAGTATGTAGTGGCAACCCAGAAAAATTGATATGAATCTCTAGATGTAGTTAACGTATGATTTAGTCTCTCCATCATGAGTTCCGACTTGATGGCAGGTCATGAATAAATCGTCAAACCTCAACATCAGTCATATGATAGATTCGATTAGCTCAAGTCCAAATGTGATTCCTATGAAACTCTTTTTATCAATCACACTACTATGGTCATAAATTTTTGGATTTAGCCTTTCAAATCTCATAGGACTACTCCTCTCTATCAAGGTTGATAGATCCCATCTTGATGTGCACCCTACTCCTACAGCGGACCAACTGTCGCCAACATCCACTACAAGAGCTCATTGAGACCCATATTTATGTGTCAATCAAACTCTAGTAGCCTCACTACAAGTAGTAGTATAATCTCAGGTCAAAAGACCATTTACACAACTACAGTATCGAGACAATCACTGACGATTGAATAGAAATCTAAGTGATCTCTCGTATGGTCACGCTCAGTACTAGTTGTTATCTAACAACTATCCGCACTTATCATCCAGTGTCTCTATACTGTAAATCAGAGATTTATCTATCTCGAAGGAAGTGATCTATGCATCAGTCTATCTGGATCGATCACCATCCTCATAATGATCCTATGATCGGGAGCATGTAGGAATTAAATACATGTCTCTAATTCTCAACATCTTGAGAATATGTATCGAAGATTAATTCCATGGATGATTTAAAGATACATCATATTTGAATGAAAATATATTTATCTTTTATTAATTAAATCAATATATTAAGTATAAAATTATATCCTAGATTTATTACAATGTATCAGCTATATTGGCTTCTAGGATATACATCAAACAGAACCAACCCATGCACCACCTCATCTCTATGCCCACCTTTTCTTCATGCAAGAAAGGTTCTTACATAAATTTTTTCCACTCCCAGAAGTGCTTTGTCGCCCCTTCTCTGGTGCCTCTTGGATGAGGATAAGTTGGTTGTTCATTTGAATTCAAAATGTTTGAAATTTGACTTGAAACAACCTTAAATTTATCCTTATCCATATCTTAGCGCCATCACCTTTGGAAGGCTAAAATTTATGCGACAAATTGTGAAGTGTATGGCATGAGAAATATCTCATGCCTCAGCTCTTGTGGCACCCCATTTGGATAAAGGATAAGTGGTTGAGTTTCGAATTCAAATTGATTTGAATTTGAACTACATTGAACCACTTTATCTGTATCCCTTCACCTCTCCACACCACCTTAAAAATTCTCTCATTTTGTGCAACAAAAAGAGAGAATATTATCATGAGAAATCTCTTTTGAGAGAGAAGGGGTGTGAAACAGAGAGGGGGCGGGCTTCTGTGCATGAAAAATAGAGGAAGAGACTTTCCTCTTTGGGCATGAGGTCTAGGATGGGTTCTAGGGTTTTGGCTCTGGATTTTTATGTGAGAAAAAATACAAGAGAGTCTTGTTTCAATCTTCCACACCATCACCTCCTCATGTAGCTCCATCCTTTGATCCAAAAGAGTCCAGGTGATCCAAAAGAAGAAGCTTATTCCAACCACCTAGTGCCTTCTGCACGAGCTAGCACTCCCGAGAAGGACGATCCGATCAGGACTTTGAATGGACAACCTGTAGAGACTGAACGAGCTGTGCGACTGCTCGACATCAGGAAGAATATCATACCATATCTATCAATAGTAGTGATCATCGACCCATGCAAAGGTAATGAGTTCTAAACTCATCTGATTAGATCTAACAGTTAGATCTGATCTAGGGCATCAATGTGATCGATACAGTTTTCTTTATATCAATTTTTGTATGCAAATTTCATATCATAGATCTTTAGTAGGTAGTTTAGATCTAATCTAAAGCATACATAGAAGATTAAAATATTTAATCTACTATCTTTCACTGTGCAAAATTTTTTAAAATGCATGCTTTGAACTATCGATTTTCCTTCAGTCTCTACCTTACCATCCGAACCAATTTCTTTCGTAGATCCATTTATACCCAATAGGTATAATACCTTCAAATAGATCTACTAAAGTCCATACCTGCTTGGAATGTATAGAGTCAATTTTTGACTTCATTGCTTCCTTCTATTTCTCGAAATCTACATCTAACATCGCTTCATTATGGGTCTTAAAATCATTCCTAATATCTCTATCTCCTATAAGGAACACTTTCTCTAGATCCTCTGTAAGAATACCTAAGTATCTTTCAGGAGAATGAGAGACCTTACATAATCTTAAGGTGGAGAAGGTACCATATCAACTGGCTCATTATTGGGTTCAGATTTTTGGACTCGATGCTCTTCAGAACATATTCTTTGAGCTCAATCTTTCTCCCACTGCCTCCATCTTAGATAAACCTCTTTTTCAAGAAGATGGCATGACAGCTCATAATCACATTGTGATCATCAGAAAGATAAAAATAGTATCCCATGGATTACTTGGGATATCCAATAAAATGAGCCCTAATTGACTTGACCTCTAACTTATCTGTTTGCTATCGTTTGACATGGACCGAACATCCACAAATCTTGAGATAATCAAAACTCAATTTTTACTATGCCATAACTTGTATGGTGTGATAGGAATAAATTTAAAGAGAACCCTATTCAAAAGATGAATAGTAGAAAGTAACGTATGTCTCCATAAAAAAATAGAAAGATCTATGAAGTTCATCATGGACCAGATCATATCTAATAGGATCTGATTCTTCCTTTCGAATACCCCGTTAAGGTGAGGTATCCCTGGAGGTATCCACTATAAGACTATTACGTTATCTTTAAGATAGATCTGAAATTCTCCACTCAGGTATTACCCTCCTCGATCTGATCGAAGAATCTTTATGAATTTTTTGGCTTGTTTCTCCACTTCATGTTTGAACTCTTTGAACTTTTTAAAAGCTTCAGACTTATGATGCATTAAATACACAAACCCATACTGTGAGTAATCACTGATAAAGGTTATGAAGTAGAGATAGCCACTCCTAACCTGTACATCAAATAGACCACACACATTAGTGTGCACTAAGGCTAATATCTCAGTGGCTCTTTTTCTTATCCTACAAAAGGTAGCTTGCTATCTTTTCTTGAAGACAGAACTCACAAACTGAATAAGACTCAAAAGTTAATGGCCCAAGAAAGCCATCTTTCTCCAATTCATTAAGTCTGTCCTCTCTAATATGGCCTAACCTAAAGTGCCACAGATATTTTTGATTAATCCTATCTCTAGATTTTTTAGACCCTACGATATTCACTATTTGCTCATTAACATTAACACTCGCATCCACATGCAAATGATAAAGTTCATCTATTAAAAAGGCACATGCAATAACTTTATTTCAAAATAAATTATGCATAAGTCTTTATTAAAATAAAATTATAATTATCCTATACCAGTATTGATACAGAAATTAAATTTCTACTAGCTACAGGTACATAATAACAATCCTTTAAAATTAAACTAAATCGTAACGGTAATCGCAAATAGCAGATCTCGATAGCTATAGTAGCAACTCTTGCCCCATTGCCGACTTGAAGGATAACTTCATCTTCTCCCAGTCCTTTAACTTTCTGTAGACCCTGCATAGAAGTGCACAAGTGTGTACTTGAACCAAAATCTAGAATCTAACTGGAAGAAGAAGAAACTATTAGCTTAGTTTCAATCATGAGCAAATCAGGCATGCCTTCAGAAAGTGCATCTTGATTGAGGACATGGGTCAATTTCTCAAAATTGAGATCTAATCCCAAGTTCCTAAGCCAGTCATTATGATTGGACGGTCAACCTATTGGTGTCAAAGATTCGAGCTTCAGTATTAAAACTCAACATGGTTATTTACAGAGAGAATAATTTTAATTAGATATTTGTACTTGATAAATATTTATTCTAGAGACTTTAAAACAAACAAAGCTTTCATTATTTTTTCGAATCTCCCACACTCGGATGGAGAAATAGAAATCTATACACAATCGATTTCTAGTGGATACTAGGCTCCCACTGATGTACGCATGCCTCACTAACAATTATTGGTAATGTGCAAATCAATGAGTGGACAATATCTTGTCCATTGCTTCATTAAGCAAGATATAGCAGGTTCGATCTCTAAGTCCTGTGGCCTCACTTAATAATTATTGACATATTTCTTAGTTAAGTCAGACCCACCATTCACCAGCAGGTGCAGAGCCATCATTGGATCCCTCACCTAAGAGCTATTGGGTCCAATCCCATCTCCATCTTGGGACATCGAATGCCAATAGAGTGGTTATGCCTCCTCGATGTAATCAAACTACTCTGACCAGTCGAGAACGATCAACGCTAGGAAGGAACCCCCATCTCTACAATAGTGGAAGACCACTAGACTTAATATTTAATTGAGAAGATTTAAGTTTAGATCTCTTCTACTTAGTCACATATATTTGACATAAATGACTAGACTGGTTTAGATCAGCACATCTCATGTTTGACTAACCTAGTCGGCATGGGTGAACTCGAAAGACCAAGCAACCTTATTCAATTCATAATCTACCAAATTAGCCAGGTAAGTGAGATCAGTGGGAGGGTATGTTAATGCTTGCCTTAGACACCATCGAAATGGCTAGGTAAGCATGCTTTCAATTAAAAAATCATTAATCGAGTTGCCAAATTTATCTTAGACACCAATTGGTCTATTAGAACCAAATAGGTCAGCCTAGTTACTCGAACTCGGACCACTAAGCCAAAATCAGTCTTGAGTTAATCAATTCATATCAGATATGAATCGATTTGATCAACTACAACTAAACTCAATTTTGAGCCCCTTTGACCTAAACCCAATCAACTTTTAATTAGGTTCGATCAATTGCTCAAAATTGAAAAGGATTCTAGCCTGATCTAATCATGGACCCTAATTGTAGTTTGGTCTCTAACCCTAATTTGTTCAATCCATACCCAATCTCATATTTATGTATTAAATTTTAGATCTTAAAAACTTATTTTCAGATTTATTAAACTTAATTTCAGATCTTAAAATCTTATTTTAGATCTTAATTAAGTATATTATGAACATGTGTTTAGAAATAATTTCTTTACATTATATCTCATACAATTCTACTTTCTGTAGACTCGAGTCGACTCACCCTAGAACTCGAGTCAACTTGTCTCGATTATGATAATAAAAACTATAAGCCTCGACCTGTAGATTTGACTCGACTCCAACCAAAATGAGTCGACTTGCTAAGGACTCGAGTCGACTTGCTAAGGACTCAAGTCGACTCGAGCAGAAATCGAGTCGACTCAACAAGCATGCCAGCCACTATTTCAGAGTTTCAGATTTTCATTGCATCATTTAAAGTTCTAATTTAGATGTGAAACAACTTTTCAAATCTAAACAATTTTACTATGCAACAAAATAAAGATCTTAAGATTTTAGATCTAGAATTTTGCAAAAATTAAGTTTTAGATCATGGATTAACAAACTATATATCAAATATATAATTTATGATTTAAATTAATAAAAAATATATATCTAATATATGTATAAAATAAAATCTAGATCTAAAATATGTATCTGATACACCTAGGATCTTCTATTCGTGGTTCTTCTTCATGGGAGATCATCACAAGCTGTACCCCAATACATCATAAGAGAACCCATTGATTTGATAAGTGAGAGACTCTAACCCCTACTTCCTCTTATGATCGGACGATCATGGTGATGCACCCAATCCAAATACTAGGCTACTAAGATGTTAAACTAACATATCATATATATATTTATTCTAAATTTCAGATCTACGCATGTTTACAATTCAGATTTAAACATGAAACATATATCGCATACATGAGCATCAGATTCAGATCAGATTTAAACATGCTTCATATATCATATATGTGATCATAAAATCAGATCTGAACATGCAAGTATAAATCAGATTTAATGATTTTCATTCAGATCTAAATTATAATTTTAGATCATGCATGATAAGATTAAAATCATGGCTTTGATACCACTGTTAGAAAGCAACGCAGTTACATGCATGAATTTCAAAAACATTTTGAAATAGTAGTAGCAAAAAAATTCAGATTAAACTCTTTAATCTAGCATGCAATCAGATCTAATCTGTTAACTATCCTTGCTCGGATCTATGACATATATAAATATAAAATCAAGCATGTACAATCTAAAATTAAGAATATGTAGATCACATCTACTAGCAGATCATATCTATTATTTTATCGAGATCAGATCTCACCTTGTGTGGGTCGTAATTCCCCACAGTTGATGATCTATAGTTTGACAAGGTTCCTCGAGCTGTGCAAGTATCCGGCCTCCATAAGTATCCACACGAGGTGCTTTGCCCGATCAGAGGTTATCGAAGTTACTGGAGTGCTAGCTCCCTTGTAGACTTTTCTCTTAATAGCTGATGTGGCTCCTTCTCCGAATCTCTTGGACTCTTTTAGGAGGAGATGAAGGACTAAAGGAAGAAGAGGCAAAGGAAGAAGGAAATAAGAGAAACCTGTTCTCACTTTATTTGTCTCTTCCCAAATCATGGACCTAAAACCCTAGATCTCTCACCATGCCATAAAAGGAGTTGCCACTCCTTTGTTTCATGCACAGAATGATTCCTCACGCCCCTACTCTCAGATAATCAGCATGAAATAACTTTCTCATGGTGAAAAAAATCTAATTGCATGCCAAAAAGATATCCCATATAAGGTTGGCATCCAGAAGGGATAAGAATTATCCTTATCTAATAAGGAAACAAATCAAGTTTAAACTTGAATTCAAATCAAATTTAAATTCAAACTTGCACTAACTTCCATCCTTATCCATGCATAGAGAAGAGAGGGCAACTAATCCAGATTTGCGTGTAACAATTCCTCATGTAGAAACATTTTTGCATGAAGGAAAATCGGCATGATGAAGGGGTGGCGCAAAAATGGAGAAGTCCAAATCAAGTTGGACTCTTGGTATTGAGTTTTGGTCACACAGTAGAATATGAATTTTTAAAATTTTAACATGCATATCAAAAGCTTTAACAATTAAAACTAGCCAACCGAAACTCAAACCCTAGAATCCCCTTATAGATGTCGAACAAACCAAAACCAAGCATGTAACGAGTTAGAAACTTATACTTTCTAAAATAAACAATATGATAAAATGGTGATCTTCATAAAACTTCAAAATAGGAGTCCTCCAATGATGATCCACACGAAGATGATCAAGGTCCTTCCCAACCAGTGCAGCGCTGCAGCCTTTTCTTCACAAGTGTGCTACTGGCTTCCTTCTCGAAGAACAATCGCACCAATATCCGTTTGCCTTCGATTCTTCTACTAAAACTACACCAAGAGAGTTCTCTCTAAAAATCTTACAACCTAGAATTTGATTTTCTACTCCAACATATGGAAAAACCAAATCTTAAGACAAGCACACCACACTTGCCTTTTTCTCACCTCTCTTTTTCTATTTTTTCACTCAATTTCTTATCTTTTGCTCTAATTTTTTATTACTTTCCACTCTTATCAAATGCCTAAAAATTGATTTTCTAGGATTTTAACCCATGTGAGACATCCCATATAAATATGGGATGAAGGAATGGCAAGGAGTCCCAAGGGGCGCAAACTCTTGGCGCTCCACCTTCCTACATGAAGAATTAAATCTTTGATAAATTAATTGGCATAGAAGGCCTTTATATAGAAGAACTCCTCCTCTTCTGTGCCTCATAAATTCTCTAGATTAATTTAGCATGTGACAATTAAGGAATGAGTGGATAAACAAGAGGTGGTTAGGTGCCTTAATGCAGAAGGACTCTTCCTTCTCTTAGGTGCTAATAAATATGAGGTGGCAATAAATAAATGGCATGGACTTGGTGGCATAGAGGACTCCTTTCTCATCTAAAATATTTCCAAGATAAGAAATAAATCAAATAAATTGGACCTAATCTAATTAGATCAAAGGCAATAGGTTAAGACTAGCTCAAATTCATTTGAACTAACCTAATTGGGAACTTGGATTAATACAATATGTTAATATATCAAATTAATCTCCAGAATTTATATTAAATCTTAATTAAATTAGACTAAGATCAAATCTCAAAGTGTGTGACCCACTGGGTTCCAAATCTAGCCAGCAATGGACTAAGGCTCTTGACCTAACCCTAATCCGATTAGACTAGGTCAACCCAATTGCACCAATTAATTAAGATTCTTTCTAATTAATTTTTAAATTAAACTCTTTTAATTCTTGTGAGTCCACAAGTCAAGATTAATGTCTAGCAAAGTGTCATTATTGTGCGATCCGATACCACACGATGCAGCAGGAAGAAAAAGAAATACAAGAACATAATACAAATATGTAGATCGATCTCAAGCCTACCTCCACAGGGCGTGCAAGCTTCACTATGAGAGAATAAAATAAATTAATACAAGAGAAACTCACCACACAATCCTTGTACAAGAGTCTCTCACTGAAAAGCTTCAAAACCCTTACAAAAGCTCTCTGAAACCTCTCTTAAAGTCTTTTTGCATCTCTAGGACATCACCAGCTCTCCAACGTAATAAACAACTTGTCAATCGAAGCTATATAGGCTCCAAAATATCAAAAATATTATTTCAATAGGAATACAGAGTCCCAATCAACCCTAGAATCATCCGTGGCCATCCGATCATGATCGGCTCGCACCAGAGCTGCTCGATCATGCAAAATAGCCTCTGATCAGGCCTGATCATGCCCGGATTGAGTTCCAGCCATCCGATCGTGATTGGCTGCGATCTGGATGTTGGGAATAGTGTTCCAAAGCCAATCGTCAGTCTGTTGACGGTTGTGCTCTTTATTGTATTAGTACATAATTAAAATTAATAAAGTTATTTTAACATTTTTCATCACAAAATGTTTCATCTTCTAATGAACTCCTGTGTTGTGGTGAAGTCCTCAGGAGTATTTAGACTTGACAAAGGAGGATTTGTCGTTTAGTCCTTAAACTAGTTCACGACCAAATGATACGTTGTAACCAAGGACAACAACGTTTATCGAGTATAGGTCGTTGTGTGCCATATAGGTTGGTTGTCCTCTTAACCAAAGAGCGTGAAGAT
>KE506040.1:55989-74414 GCA_000441515.1 Elaeis oleifera
ACACTTGCGATTGGCTTATAGGGCACTCTTCTTTCAATTAGGAATCCTTATAGCTCTCTATCTTTGACCACGCCTAGAAGAACCATGCGGATGCCAACACTTGGCACCCTCTAGCCCTCTCCCTCACATGCCAACTAGAGCTTAAGGGATGCCCTACCTTGGTCCATCATGCCACTAATAAAGTGGGCATGCCCAACTTGATCAAATCAAGTGGTGCCCCATGCAATTTAATCAAGGAATTGATTAGGGGTTTGAACTTCTAATTCATATGATCCAAAATTCTAGGCATCTAATAATTGGAACCTAATAAATCTAATTCATTTAGATCTTTAGCAGGTAATTAACTTGAATTATTTTTATCAAATAAGAAATTCAAGATCAAAGAGAAAATTGGGTTCAACCTTATGCTAGCAAGGTTATCCTAAATCCAATAAGATTTCTCCAAACCCAATGAGACTTCATAAGCTCAATTACTTAATTCAGATCTAATTCCTTTGTTGTGTGACCTTATAGGTTTAATTCTATCTGGTAGTGAGATATACCATGATCTCTATCATAGTATCATTGAAATATTTTTAATGAATCAGAATGATTCTGCTCTAACTCAATAAGGATTGTCGATCCTAAATAATCCTAGTGAGCTCTCACAATCCATCAATGATACCTAGCACTATATAATGATAACCTAGTAGAACCGAAAAAGAACCTCAAGGTGTAGTTCTCATGTGATTTAATCCCTCTATCATGAGTTCTGACTAGATGGTAGGTCATGAATAAATCATCAAATCTTATCATCAATTATATGATAGATTTGATTAGCTCGAGTCTAATTATAATTTTCATAAAAAAAAATTTCATCAATCACACTACTATGGCCACAGACTCACAGACTTAGCCTCTTAAATCTCATAGAACTTTTTCTCTCTATCAAGGTCGATAGATTCTATCTAAATATGCACCCTACTCTTACAGTGGATCAACTGTTACCAACATCCACTATAAGAACTCAATGAGGCCATATTTATGTGTCAATCAAACTCCAGAAGCCTCACTGTGAGCAACCATACTATCGCAAGTCAAAAGACCATTCACACAACTATAGTATCGAGATAATCACTGACGATTGAGTAGAAATCCAAATGATCTTTCGTATGGTCATACTCAGTACTAGCTATTCTCTAACAACTATCCGCACTTATCGCTTAGTGTCTCTACACTGTAGATCAAAGACTCATCTATCTTGAAAGAAGTGATCTATGCATCGGTCTATCCAAATCGATCATTATCCTCATAATGATACTATGATTAGAAGTAATTTAGAAATTAATTATACATATCTCTAATTCTCAACACCTTGAGAATATGTATCGTAAGTATTAATTTCAAAGATGATTCAAGGATACATCACACTTGAATGAAATAAACTTATTATTTATTAATCAAATTAATATTTTAAGTATAAAATTATGTCCTAGAGTTATTTTAATATGTCAGTCATATTGGCTTCTAGGACATACATCCAATAGTTAGTCTATCTCTCTTGTCATCACAACCAGATTAAGACTTAAGAGTCCAAGTGGTTATGGTATCTTAAATCCCCTCACACCTACCCTTTCTCTCTTTGGATCCATGCCCCAAAGGTCCTTCATGCCATGCATTGATGACCATTGGATGGTCATCCAATCATTGATTGGCGCCCCTTGGATGGTTGGCATCTCTTCGGAGAAACACTGAGAAATATTTGTCGGTGTTTTTGAATTAGCACCCCATGAAGTGTCCTTCTAGATGAAGGTGACTCTTCATATTTTTTGATTTTTTATGATGTGGAAAATGGGGAAGGGGCATGTGGAAGAGGTTGCATTGATTGGGATTGCATCCCCACACCAACTATAAATAGGTGTTGTTGTCAGGATTCTTCATTCCATTCTGATCTCTTCTTTCTTGCCATAAAGTCTCCAAGGTTATCCAAATAGTTCTCTTCCTTCCTTTGTTAACACAAAGTCCTTTTGGAAAGGATAAGTCTAATTTTAGGACAAGGGCTTAGGAAGAAAATTGGGAAAGATAAGGAGAAAAAGAAGAAAGAGAGGAAGCCAAGAGACGAAGGAGAAAGGCCAGACACTTGAGAAGTATTTGGCTGCCAGAAAAGCCAAGAGAATTCTTTGGAGAAGAATTCAACAAGAAGAACCAAAGTATAGAGCTAGAGTCTTGAATCCAATTCTCATGTGGATCACCATTGGAGGGCGAACACTTGAACACCTAGTGAATAAATTTTGGAATTAGCATGAGAGATATTCTTCTGCTTCTACTTTAAATTTGTATGCTTGATTGTAAACCATCAAGGTGTTCTTGAGTTTAGCGTTTGATGTTACAGTATTTCATTATGAAATTTTAAATCCATGCTTCCACTATGCCATCAAAACCCTATATTATATGCTAGATGAAATGATCCAGTCAGCCCTATCGGATGAACTCCTCGATTTCATCTTGGAGTTGGATGCAGTCCTCGATCTATGGCTGTGATCGTAGTGGTAGAGATAGTACCTACTCCAGTTGCACTGATGCAATCGAGACTGCATTCTCTTCGTCTTGGGAAGTTGCTCCCTAATTTCCATGAGGACTTAAGTCCTGGATGTGTTCAACGGGGTATAGTTTGTAAATCTCTTCTGTGGGGACAAGCACCTTGGTGATGGGCGATGCTGTCTCCTGGGACTCCTAGGTTGTCGACTTCAAGAAGTTCTAGATCGTCAGCATCGATGCAGAGTCCTAAACCATTGCCAATCTTTCAAGGGGCCCTCTCAGACTAGGGAGAGCTTGGGGTCTTCCTTCTTTTTGTCAGTCATAACATCGATCGAGATCCCATGCTTCTTGAAGGCTTCTTCGGCTCGGATGTATTTCTTAGTCTGATCCAGCATTTCTGTAAAGTTCTTCGAATATTTTTTCTTCAGAGAGAAAAGAAGAGAGTTCTTCTGAAGTCTGTCCTTCAGAGCAATCATTGCAATCGACTGGTCCAGGTCGCGTACTTTAAAGGTGGCCATATTGAAATGGCTCATGTAGGCTTGGAATGATTCTCCTTCCCTCTACTTGATATTTACTAGAAAACTAGATTCTCGATGCTGCCTCTTGTTGTTAATGAAGTGGGTTATAGATGACTGACTCAACTAGTCGAATGAGTGAATGGAGCTCGACTTCAAGCCCGAATATCAATCTAGAGCCATCTTTTTAAGAGTCGAAGGAAAGGCTCGACACATGATTCCATCACTAGCTCCATGAAGGAATATGAGAGCCTTGAAACTCTCCTAGTGATCTACTGGGTCAGTTGATCCATCATAGTTTTCCAACTGAGGCATTTTGAAGTTGGTGGGTAGTGACTCCTACATGATTCTATCATTAAAAGGTGCATCGATGCGGAAGCCGGTTTGATCGTTCTGATCTATGGCTTGATGCTACACCGCTTCAATTCACCAATTCATCTCTTGGAGTTTGAGGTCCATGTCAGTGTCATAGACTGTGTAGACCTCTGTGTAGCCTGATGGAGATTGGCCCAGTGTAGATCTCTTGCTGAAGTGAGGGTGCTAGAGCGTCTCCTCCACTCGGGACTCCAAGACTCAACCATGCCTGCCTTCCCCATTTTGGACTTTGAGAGAGAGGCTAGGGTGGTTGCTACTGGGGTGCCTCTTACATCGGGCTTGGTTGTTGTAGGGTTGAGTACTACGACCAATGCCTATACCTAGGCGAGCAACGTATTGAACTTGTCCTGATTACCCCGTTGTCGGTTGGTAGGCTACAGAGGCATCTCCAACTGTTAAGCTGAGGCATGATTCTTGATTGGATTTTCAACTAGCCAACTCGCTGTGGCATTGGAACGTCGTCAGGATGTTCTTCACAATGGCATTGTTGCAGATCTTGTACTTTTCGAAAGTGAATCTGGACCCTCCTTTAGTGTCAATCCGTTACTGCACATTTTCGACTTGCACTACATTGGTTGGGGTAGGACAATGATCGGCGAGGCGACGGCGATCGGACCTACAAATAAGTGCCTGACGGGATTGGCTCCGACGGTGACTCTTTGATGCTTAAGTCAAAATTTGTATAATAGATGGAAAGGAGCATGAGAGAGAGAGAGAGAGAGTGATTCCCTATCTTGGGATCCCCTAGTTATCTTTATTTATAGATTAAAGTGAGAGCCGTAAAAAGAAAAATTAAAGGCTATCCCGACTCCTTTCGATGCGTCATTCCAAGATTTTTGGACTGATTTTTCGAGATTTGATCATTGTGGCTGTCTTATGTGGCCCATAGCCAACTACTTCTAGCAGCAGCGTGATTTGAAAGGAGTGTGCAAGCACTTCCGATCAACCTTCCAAATGTGGTGATCGAAGTAGAGGTCGATCGAAACAGAAATTGTTGGCTGAAGCAAGGTGGTTGTTGGAGACAGAGATCGGTGGCCGATGTACGGGTTGACAGCCAACCCTTGGGTCAGCCACAACCGAGGCTCACTAGTGTCTTCGGTTCGTGCACCAAAGATTTCCTACCCATAACAATGAGGAATCGATGCTTGCAACCCAATCCCAAGGATGAAGCTGAAAGCAATATAAGAGGGCACCAAGCATTAGTGATGAAAATAGCATGGATAATATCCGTCCAATCCATTTTTATATTTGAATCAATCTGAATATAGATAAAAATTTAAGAATCCGACTAATATCTATATATATATATTCATATCCATAAAAAAAATAGATATAAATAGACAACTATCCGATCTGTATCTAAATATCCAAATCTATCTATAATCCTATATAATTTTATATAATCTTATTAATTTTATAAAAATATATAACTATATAAATATGCTATTAACTTGATTTATTATTTATTTAGTAATATCTTTGATTTTATAATCGTAAAATTTAATTATCCAACTTATATCTGTAATTATATCTATACTTCCGATATTCAACCAATATTCAAATTGTATCTGTACCTATTTAAAATAAATATGAATATGAATTTTTTGACATCTAAATAATATCCATATCTATAAATATGAATATGAATATATTGATATTCAATCCGATTTCAGCTCTGCCAAGCATGACAAGTGCTAACGGCAGAGTCCATTCTGGTGGAGGGGGACTCAATGATCATGATCGGCTGGATTGGAAGTTAGGTTAAGAGGGCTTTCTTTCTCTCCTACTGTAGGATGTATGAAACCGGCTAGAAAGCAATACCTTCTTCAACAAGCATGTTTACCCTGAAACAAACAGGATGATGAATTGGGTTGCCTCATTTGTCGCTGAACACTCGGTTGATGCCTGTGGACTAATTAAAACATCAACCTTCAGAATGTCAAGGGACATTTTGTTTCTGATATTCATATTAGATTGGTGGGAACAACCACCTCAAGAAATTTAAAAGGAAAAAAAAAAAAGGGAATGCGTGTGGCCGCAGGCCCAAGCAATGTCGTGAATTATTTTACAGCCACCAAGAAGACAAACCACCTCAAGAAACGTGAATTATTTTACAGCCACCAAGAAGTCATAACAAAAGCTAGCCAGAAGTTACACATCGCATTTTTATCAAGCAAACCTAAGATGACAACAAATACTACAGAACCTCACAACACAACATACCTCCATATTTCCATTTCAAGAACGATAATGAGATCTCATTTGACAACATAATTGCTCCTAAAGAATAATAACATTACAAAATATAAAGAAACAAGCAGCAAATTTGTATGACATCAGGAACCTGATGTCTTATTTATGGCTTCTAAAGAGAAAACTGCACCAGGTCTAGCACTATCTGACACTTGGGAATGCGAGGTTAGTATATACATGACCCACAGATGGAGGCACAAAAGATAAAGCAACGACCAGATCTGGGCCTTTGGATTTCTCCTCAGACAGACGACACCAGCAGAGAAGATAGCATCCAACTGCCGAAGAACAGATCCTAGTTGCTGCTGCCCGGTTCTCATTCTATCATGGAGTGCTGGATTTAGCACCGAACTTGATAATTGCCATGTCCCAGCCTCAATATCAACTCTTGCTGATAAATTGGCTAAACCAGTTTCTAAATAGTCTGCAAAATCATTTGCTTGCAGTGACAACCCACTTTCATCAAGCAACTTGGAAACCATCTGCCAAGGATGGTTCATATTGGATTAGTTGAATAGACAGTAGACAATTCATAATGAAATTAGTTGGAAAGACAATAGAAATAATTAGTTTGGTTTCTTAATATCCACGCACCTCCATTCTCAGCATCAGTGTTGCTTTCTCAGATGATAGAGACTCAACCTAGTGGGTATAAAAGTGAGCATGTTTAAAAGAGTTGTTGAAAACAATAAATATGGACGACTCAGTTCAGCATGCAAAGAGCTATGTTTAAAACTCGCATGATTGTTTCAGGTCTCAGTTGGACTTAAACCAATTATTTATCCAGGATACATAGTCTCCCTAATATCAATTGTAAACAAAAGATGCTTGTCAATTAGCAGATGTTTTGTTGTACCTAGGTTTAAGTGGATAATAACAATCTTTATTGGGACTCTTTGAATTTACTCTTACACCACAAACGGGACTTATCAAGTACATAAATATGCTAGTACTCTTATTTCTATTAGATTGGTAGAGATATATAGATTCTAGGATAGAAGAAGAAACGTGCATTTTTCAGTTGTCATTAACAAAGTGTACAATATAAATTCTATTTTCATCCTTTATAATAGTGAATTATACAACTACATGTATATTAAAAGAATTTTAACAAGGAAAATTAGTAAAATTTCACCAAGTAGAGAAATCTATATTCTTAAGCAAGAGCTATCAGATTAAGAGAAATGAAACTACAATAGAATATACAGCATGTTTGTTGTTGAACTTTCACTTTTAGTAGTACAGTTACAACCATACTGAAGTTAAATAATTTGAGAAATAATGCCTCAAAAACCAGTAAAATATGTAAAATTGATGAGAATTTAAAACTCCAATCTAAATAGGAAGAAGTTTCTATAGGGAAAGACCTGTGTTGTTTCTGAATTAAGCGATCAGTGAGTTGATCAAGCCTTTTTTAAGTTCAACCTCTACTTCAGTTGGATGCAGCATCTCTCTTCTTGTAATTTCAATGTTGTCTTCTAACTTCTTTGCCTTCACAATGTAAATCGAGAGGCCGATAAGTTAGCTTCAAGCATACCATGTCAATGCAAAATTAGGATTAAACAACTAATAACCAAGAGAAAAATATTTAAGATCAAGGCACAAGTATAATGTTTTGCCACAATAATCTACATGCATGAGGGTGAAACAGTTATTCCGAATATCTGCATCAAAAATCATTTTCATGACAAGAGGATATGCATTTTTCATATACAAACAAACTCCATAGCTGAAAGATAATCATCTTACGATTGCAAATGCAACTTATAAATTTCATCCTGTTTAGTGTCCCAAAACCAAAAAAATAAGGAAAAGAAAAAAATTAACCTTGAATTCATCCAAGTTTGTGTACATAAATTAGATAATTGTTTGAGCATCCTATTTTGTTCACTAGGACAGAGAACAATAAATTTCAAATAAACATTTACTTTGAATGAATTTTCTAATGTGAAAGAATAGCAATGGAAATTCTTTGGAAGCGCTTCAAAGCTTGCAATGATTGTGAATGTAACAGATGATGAATAACTTTCGCAGAGCTAATCTTGGATTGGGGCATCAAAGTTAAAATATTCTAAAGGTTATTTCTGTTAGCCCAGATCTAAAATATTTATGATGCATCCAAAATCAAGGGCCAAAGCTACCCAAAATCAGTCGAACATACAGCAACCAATCTTACCACATCTTACCCAATTTTGGATTTTCAGATAACAGATTCCAGATCTGCTACTAATATCAGCAGCTTAGGCCAAAACATTAAGGTTCATTTCAGTTTCAGTTAAAATCATTGTGCTTGAGGATATACAAATAGTGTGAGTCCATAAAAGATAAAGGCTTCTTTCTCATCCAGCCATACTTCAAGTCATTGAAAATATAAATCATTTAATTAACATATTCATTAGGAATGAAATTGCAAACCAGAAGTCATTGCATATGATGAAAGCACACATTTACATGCCAAGGCTGCAATTCTCTGGACATTGTTATCTAGACATGAATAAAATTGTAAATATGGTCATCCTAGTTATTGAGAACAACTAGTAAGGCATCACCTCACAATCAGCCATTAATACCAAAACCACTGTTAGAGCCTTGATTTAATGAACCTTTATTATTTTTGGTGGCAAAGCTAAATATGACTTGATGATTCGAAATTTATGCTTGCAAACCATCTACGTTATGGGCCTTCATGCCCAACAGCCTTATATCACTTGGAGTCAGCTTCTTGGTTCCTACTAAAAATTACACCTATACTTGAAAAGGTTGAGGTTACAAAAGAACAATAAAATTAGTCCTAAATGGGCAGATAAAAAGTGGATGAGAGAGAGAGAGAGAGAGAATCTTCTTCAGTAATTATGTAACCTTTCATAACTGCATCTTTTACGGCTCAATGGTCAAACAGGTTTAGGTATATCTAAAAAATCAACAGCCACAATCAGAGATCTCCTAAATGTGTACTTACTTGTGAGTAAATGTATGGACATATGTAATAAGCATGTTTTATATATAAACTGATAACTATCTTGAGTAAATGCATGGACATATGTAATAAGCATGTTTGTATGTATAGACTGATGACTATCTCTTGTATAATCCTCACATAGAACGCACATTTGAAAATAAGAAGGATACATAGGGAAATTGGCCCCAACAGTGGATAATTGAAGTATCATGCAAGCCATTAAAGTTTCACGCACATCTATATGGTCAAATAATGCTTTTGCAATTAAAATTTTGAAAGATACTCCCAGATATAAAATTTAGTGGTTGTATATAATGTCACCACATATATACATATGAAATTTTGAATGTGTTAGATTGCTTTAGAAAATATTAATTAGAGAAATATGTATAACTTACCATGGCCTTCAACTTCACAATTTTATCACATATGAAAGAGAACTCTGCACCAAGCATTTCTTGTTCGAGTTGAGACCTTCTCAAGGAATCTGTCTAGATAAAATTTGACAAAAAATTAGAAATATAAATCAGAGCATTTTCTATGGCCAACCTGGAAACTTAAAATCTAATTGGTATTTTTCAGATCAATATTTCCTTTTATCAAGAGTCCAAACTCCAAAATATTAGAGGGTGAGTAATAGTGCAACGGTAATGTTGCTCCATTTGTGACCTGGAGGTCATGGGTTCGAGACACAAAAACAGCCTCTCCCACATGTTTGGGTAAGGCTGCTTACCCAAATCTGCAATAGTGGGAGCCTTGTGTATTAGGCTGCCCTTTCCAGACTCCAGAATGTTACATATCAAAAGCAGCTGATGGCTTACTTCATCTAGAGTGGAGGCAACCTGATGGGTCTTAGACATCTTCCTTTTGTATTCTGCACAAAGCGAAAAGAAGCAGTAAGTTATTTACATCACTTTTTCTGGTGTGCTGAATAGATAAGTTTTACTTCTTGTAAATATTAGATGTCAGCCCATCTGGGCACATGGGCACTACTGCTTATTATACCATATATCTGATATCCCATAAATGAATGTTCAGCACATATACGAGCAAGAAGTAACTTAAAAAATTGCATCTGCAAGAAAACAATCTATAAATTTCCAAAAAATAAAAATGTCAGTTTCTGGTATTATTTTCATTATAATACCTCTTGATAATTCAATAATTGGTGAAAACTGCTTTTCCAGCAAACTCTATAAGACACACCAAACAAAATGCTATGCAAAAGAAGGTTTATTCATATACTGTTCATGTACTAGTATAGGGCAAAGATATACTTCAGCATTTACATCTTTTTAAGATTGAATACAGTAGGCAACAGCCTCATGATCTAACAGAACTCAACTCCTTTCAACCAAAGGGTATACGTAACATGAGATCAAGTTTGCAATATTGTAAGTGGAAAAGAAATCATTGCCCCAAAACATTCACGAATAGTCAAAATTGAAAAGCACTTCCTAACATTTTTAGCAGCATAAGATGGAAGAAGACATATTTATAGTAGAATGTATCAGTAGATAGATGATGGCAGAGCCTATGTTAATCTCTAACCTTAGAGTGATATCATATGTAAATAGGCAATGCTAACTTGTACTTTTCAATTTGAGTGAGTCCCTACTTTGTGCCTCTAACTGTAACAGATCGGTTGCATGCATCTAATGTTGCTAAGGTGCACCAAAGGAACAAAATAATTAACAAAGAAGCAAGCTAAGAAGGTGAATATACAAAGAATGAAAGGAAAACAGAATTGCACCGCAATATAGGTAATACAGAGAGTCAAACCCAGAAAGGAAAATGTAAGAGCAAAACAAAAATTTCCTGTTTGGGTTTTCAGAAATGATACCGGATATTTGATTTATAACCTATCTTAGTTCAAACTGGAAAACTAATACTAATTACTTGCGATCAAATACTATTACAAGATTTATGTCATGAAATAAATTGAATCTGACCCAATACACAGATAGGCACAAAAGCATTAAAAAAAGGTTTCAAACTGGTTGTGTTTCTATGAGCAAATGCAACACAATGATTTTAAATGCTAATATCTTGGCCATCTTAGGGTATGACTGATGCTAAATACAAAGATAAACAGAGATATTAGTTTATCTTAGCCAAGATTGAAAGTTGGAGATAATCAAATGGGAGATGGGGATCCTGAGATCTCATATGATACATAACAACCGAATATCAAAATATCACTTGGCATCATAAAGACAGAAATCTCAGCCAATATCTCACCATATATTGGTTTATATAAACCAAGACAATAGGGGCTAACAATTTTTAAATATCACATCACGCAACTGCCTTATACATGATTCAAACCATTTCTCTTCAGATCCTGGTTGAAATAAGAACTGCAATGTGATAGTTACATTTTTATTGCCCAAGGGTTGAGGTACCAGCCAACATGTGTCATGCTGACAGGGAACTGGAACCCGGCACCCAGCACCCAAAACCAGGTCTAACACCTCAGTGTTGAGTGGTATTAACCAATGCTGAACCAGCAGTTGTCACTGCTTGATACTGAGATTCTTGGCAGGCACCATTTTTCTTGTGGCTCCGTAGAGGGTGAAGTGTGTTGGAGGGCTTCCAACAATTTTGGAGGTATTCTTCAATACACAATGCTGGAAACAAGTGGAAGTGAACAAATCGAAGCCAGCTACATTAGCTAGCAAGGTATTGGGCCACCCTCCATTTCCATGTATTTTCATAAGCAAAAAGTTAGCATAGAAGTAATGATAACTCAAAATTAGTGAGTAGGTACATCTTGTTTGTTATTTTAAGCTGGAGAAACACCGGCTCATGCGCTAGCACATTACCCCAAGATCCAATTGAGTCATTTTGAGAGGTCCTGGTTCCACCAATAATCCTTCTCTGAAAACATCTTAAATCTGAATATAGCAAGACAAATGATACCCATTTTGATTGATTTTTCACCTATATTGTTCAGCAGGGCCAAATCTACAACCCTACAATCTTTCTATTCAAACTACATAATTTAAATTATTTTCATGAGATTTAACACTAAAAATCATTAAAAGTAACAAAAAAATTAATTGCAACGTGATTGCATTATATATGTCCCTGCCAAGAAAATGCCATGCAATGTGCCAACACAGGCTGCCAACTAGTAATTAACATGATTAGAGGCACCAACTCTTCAATCCATGATGCTGCCAACAACATATCAAGAATTCCAAGCTTTCAAGAAGATAACTTAAGAAATGAATTATGCAGGTATCTAGTAAGCACATAACCCATCATTTCATTTAATACATGAAATGATTGAAATAAGTTACATGCCTATAGTTGACGCTCACTTTCACTTTCTTGCTGCATAGAGTTATGGCTCAATTGTACTGTATTTAATTGAGAATGGACTAAATCAACAACATTGCAGGATTTATGCCACATGTGCATAAAATAAGTAGCACAATAAGAGACTATTATGACTAAGAAAAGGAAAAGACTATGAAACAAGCACTAAATGAATATAAACACGAGTATAACACTGTTATCAATGCAAATATTTTAGATGTAGGAAAAGATCCACCTTCTTGAGTCAGTTCCTTCAATTCAATTTGTTGCCAAAGTTCAGCAACCCGATTCACCTTTCTCCCATAAAAAGGCAGAAATCATGTAAGAATAACATAATGATTAGCTTGCACATTTCTCAAATAGAATAATCAACACCTTTTTTTGATCATAGAATAGGAATTAAGCTACACAGAACCAGAGGCCATCCGAGGAAAAATAAGGCAGAAAGTTGTTTGACAAATGAAACTCAACATTACCCAAACAACCAAAAGGAACCAAGCTTCATGATCATCACATAAAAGATGATGAGAAACAGGTTATTGTAACTTGATGCCTAGAAGTCAACAACTTGTGTGACTTATAATACCATGCTGTAGTTTACAAAAATGTGCATGTGCATCATCACATTTATGTGCACATAAGAGAGAGAGAGAGAGAGAGAGTTATAATCATATAAGTACAACTAAGACCAGATCATATTAATGCAGAATAAGCAATAGACCCTTCCACACCACAACATATGATTTACAAAAATCTTAAAATTTTAAAACAATAAACATGTTCAGGAGATTTCAAAGCTCTGCATTCTATGATCACACATAAACATCTTTTATAGGATGATGAAAAATTTTCTTTCAGTAAATGATTTAAAATCGTACAAATTGCTGGATATTGGTTTACATAAGCTCTAAAATGTGCAAATCATGTTCAATGATGTGGATTCAGTATTATATAGCTACCAAACATCATAGCATATCAACTTTACTTATATTGTCCACAGCGTGTCCACTAGAGGCAAAGGTAAGGACTTGCAAAATATATGGTTTCTTAATTCTACAAGTTTTAATTGCTCCAGATAATGAGTAAGAATCGGTGCTTAAAGTAGATGGCACATCGTTGGTTTGCCTAATTACACCCACATGAGAAGGGGGAGAGAGCGGAATTGTTACTCTCGGTAAATCTAAGACTTCAATGGTGCAAAATGAATGATGGAACATCTAAACTAATGATTTGCACCATTAAATACAATTTATGACAACTACAATGCCTTGATGCCAAACCAAACATTCTAGAGATTTCCTACTTATGTATCACCACGTTCTATAATGAAGAACTTCGATGGCATGATACAGCATTTTGATTTGATTTATGGCGTTTGATGATAAAAACTAATAATTGTAAACACATAAATAGTCGCTTATACTATTCTAAGAGTCACAGAAGAGCTTCGGGGGTGTTCTGATGGTTTCTCTAATCTAGAGTTTTTTCATTATTTTCGTATTCAGTTCTGGTCAGGTCTTATTTGGGATATAGATTATGGGTCTTTTTAGTCTCTTGGTCCTATCTGTAATGGTAGTTATATCACTAGAGTGTCTGAAAAGAGACATGAGGTGAAAGATAAGATTAGGTGAGTGTTTGACTTTTGGGATAGAGCTTCTCCAAGAAGACTCCAGCTTTACAAAGGGTCTTGAGATGCCTGTGAAGGGCTTTTGGAAGTTGTTTTCTCCAAAGTTTCTGCTCTCCCCACAACGGTTTCAAAGGTTCTATGTATTGGAAGGTTTTGATGATCAAGGCCACAACACCTTTCAATCCCTCCATCGTTGTGTTGCACATAAGAGTCCTCCATCTTGCTGTTATGTTTGCTTCTTTTCTGAGCTGTAAAGCTCCAGATTTCACGTATTTTCTTTGATCTAACTGATCTTTGTACTTTAAGGCTGTGTTTCAATGCCCATTAATTGGTGGGTATGAGAACTTTGTTTAACCAATGAACACCACCAGAAAATGGTGGATAGACTTATTCGGTCATACTTACACTGCTAAGTTATTTAGGGCAAAGAGTGATATAACTTTAGCCAGGAAGTAGACCCTTCATCCCCTACGTTCCCCTTCATCTTTACCCTGAGAGCCATTATTTACCATTACTTTTTACCTCTCCTTCCACATCTCACTGCAGCCTCTCTCTCCTATCTGTTGCTTTAGAATTGGTAGAGTTCCCCTGCCAGCTCTTTGCAGCCCTACCAGCAGCTAGAGGAGCCTATGGTGTATTCCCAGGCCTTGTCGCCGGCCAAACAGCCAATAGCATTTTTATTCTTTTCTTCCTCCAGATGAGTCGTGGACCTAAGACCCTCTCCAATAGGGTGGTGTGGCCTCAGGCTCCATTGCCACCCTCTTGAGACTCATGACAACCATTCTCACCTGTGCAGCCTTCAATCAGCCAGGGCTTATTGTGAGGCTCCACTAGGACTCGGTCATATCTATTGAGAGCCTGGAGTCAAAGCTTGCTCCTTGCCATACTCCCAGCTCCATCTTTGCCTTCATACCTAAGAAAGTTGTTGTTAGGTTCCACTTTGCATCCCCCCCCCCAACTGTCTTTTCCTTCTTTTCCTAATGCTTCGGGATGCTTTCAATAAGAGAGCGATGTGATGAATCGGGATAAATTTCCATGTTGCTTGACAAAAAAAAATATCATATGTTACTTGATCCATGTTTCTTGACAAAAAACAATATCATATGTTACTTTATCCGTGTCAATTCAATGTAGATTAAAATATGCTGCTCATATTGTTAAAGAAAAAATTTGGCCCCATGGTTGCAAGAATGTGTGGATACCTGTATATAAGGGGAGCGGTACTTCCATTTTCCCTACATGATGCATACGGGCATATTCTTGTTCGTGGAAGCAAAAATTGGCCTTAACCAGTTCATAACCACCTTTCCAACCAAACAACATAATTTGTGCACAAATGGTGCATTAAGCGAGCATCTACCAAACAGTGAATAACTTCATTCGTTTCATTGGTAAGCTGGTTAGGTGGTAGATACCCATGGTTAAATCTGTTCAAGGGGTGGTTAGCTATGTAGCATCCAAAGTCCAAACACAGCCAAAAGTTAATATTGGTTGCTATTACTAGTTGGAAAATGGTTTTGTTGTTGTTTTGGACTGGTTCTGCACTTATGCTATGTTTCGACTTCTAAAAAGCATGGTTTATTATTCACCAAAAAAAGCATTGCTTATGTACTACTTAGTAATTTCTATTATAATAAAATCAGCTGATTTTTTGTCTTTAGTTGGCTTCAAATTGGTAACAAAACAAGCACTACCCTTTTGGTGGTATATTATTATGTTCTTTTGGTGCTGTAAAGTATGGGCATAAATGGCTGCAAAGGTGGAACAAGTTATGGCCACTGAGGCAGAAGTTAGGCTTCTACTGAGATATCTCGGAAGTTCAAGATCAGATCCAAAATTTTACTCATTTAGTTGCTTAAGTACTTATTTGTAATTGTGGTAACAAAAATCAACAAACGATAATGTTGGGGATCAGATGGTGATGTTAATTCAGCATTTGAAGGAGAAAATGAGAGTTCTGCTGATAGGGGCAGATCAGATTTAGAAACATGTTCAGCAAAATGCTAGAACACCACAACGAGAAGACCGGACTGTGCGTGCTTTGCAGTATACAAAGGAATATAGCAAGGTTAGCCAAACCGGTACTAGGATAAATATAGCAAGGCGAGCCGAATTGGCACCAAGACCCATACCAATTGGCCATTGGTATGGTACAATACCAGATCGGTACGATACAATATCAGTTTGGTACTATACCAATGCATGCCGGTCAGCTGATCAATACGCCAATATCTTATTATGCTTTTCAATTTTTTCTTTTCTCTTTATTTTGATTTGTAGTTAAAAAATTGTAACGACATTCTTTGTCAACTTCTCATTTTAACCCTGTTTTGATCTTTGTTATCATAAAATGGAACAATAGTAGACCAAATGACTAATCAATGTATTTATAAGTAAAATATACAAAATACAACAAATTGAAATATTGAATGGATTTTAATGCATTGAAGTACAAAATATATATCGACATCTAATATCTGGTGGAGTGTTGATATGACTCGAAGATGTTGAGATCATAATAATACTCTAAATAAGCATTACACCAATTCTTTAAGTGGTCCATATCTCGATAAGCCTCCATGATCCCTCTAGGGTCCACTAGGTAACTGCTCTGGATTGGTATAACACCCTACCTAGAATGCCACATTTTTTTCTCTCCTCATGGGCATGCACAAAACACCATTTATTATTCAAATTTATTCAAATTTGGGCCTATGTCACGATTCACATAATCATGACCAAACTCAAATAAATGAACACCAAATTTTGTAGAGAGTTGCATGCATATCCCTAATCACACTTTTGGTTTATAAAACTGACAATTATTTTTATTTTTATTCTAAAATATATTTTTAACTTAAAAAATTGAAGAGCTAATGAAAATTATGACTTTAGTGATATTGTGTAGATCAACCATAGCATATACCAAAATCAAACTCTTTAGCATGGCCTCCCCCTATTTTCC
Source organism: Elaeis oleifera (assembly GCA_000441515.1). Classification (NCBI taxonomy): domain Eukaryota; kingdom Viridiplantae; phylum Streptophyta; class Magnoliopsida; order Arecales; family Arecaceae; genus Elaeis; species Elaeis oleifera. The sequence goes on from KE506040.1 coordinate 72,525, forward strand.
CTCTTTTGCCATTTTCGGCCTTTAAACTAGAAAAAATAAATAAGAAGGGGGAGAGAGCCCTAGCCTAAATCTAGCTTTAATCTGGGCTTTTTTGGCAAGAAATGGGCTTTTTTTATTTTTAGAAGATTTTCATAAAGAAAAGGAGGGAACTGGGCTGAGGCCTTCTTAGCCTCCCTTGTCAATTATTAAGGAGGGGAGGGGGGCATGCGACGCACATGAGGTGGAGGGAGAGGCGGGAGGCACCAAGGTGGTGCGAACCGACCAATTTGTACCTGGTGCTACTCCGAATCGCCCGGTTCGAAGCCGTTCAGCCCTCGTCCCATACCAACAAGGCAAACCATTCCAATTTGCCGTCAAGCATCAATACGGTTTGAGGCAATATGGTAAACCATAGAGTATGGTGATTTTAGAAGGAAGTTGACGATACCATCTTTATTTAGTGTAAAAGCTATCAGAATGAAAGAAAAATGAAGGAAAGGGAAAAATCAAAAGATGGGACAAGATAAGAAAGAAACAAAAACTCAAAATATTTTTTCAAGACTTTGAGTAAACATTGTACTAAAGGGTTCAAAATTTACAGCATGGAGACAAGATTGTAAAGGAGTGTACCTAAGAGTTTAATCGACTATTTTGAGGAGTAAATTTGTTGAAACTTAATCACAAAAGGTCAACCAGTAATGTGAATGGAGTCCGATTAGCCATACAAGATGAAGTCAACTTGCAACGCCTTATAAGGTAGGCGATACCAGCTAGCACTTAAAGTTGAAGCTCAAGTCATCTCCTCCAAAAGGCCCGGGAATGAACATCGCAGCAATGCACCAAGTAGTTAGTTAGCTAGTTCTACCCTAGATAGTCAAGCACCTATTCCTTCACTCCTATCTAGAAAGCAAATATTTCATGTGTAAGGACTGATCAAGCATGAAATAATGCTCCCATTCAAGAGGTGATCAAATGTTGCAGGTGTTCTGAAATTGGACATAGATCTAGTGTCCCAAGAGGCGGGTTGGGTAGAGGAGCAAGGTCAGCCATCAAAAAAATTGTTTTAAAAGGAGAAAATGAGAATAAAATATATATATAGGGCAAAATATATATATATGGCTTGTGATAGTGAAGAAGTATTGAAGGAGACACAGTGAATGAAATACTTTTGTCTAGAGATCTATGAATACACCACTAGTTAAAGGTAACAAGATTGGCTTAGTAAAACACCTTTTGAACTTGCCGCACAACTGGAAGAAAGCTTTGTAATTTGATTATTGATAATGGGAGTAGTGAAAAAAATCTAGTGGCCCGAGAGATGATGGACAAATTGAAGCTTAAAATAGTGAAACACCAGCAGCCTTACCTTATTCTTTGGTTCAACAAAGGGAATGAAGCTATTGTATCTTCAAAATAACTTGTGAAGTTCTAAATTAGCACTTCTTTTGAAGAATCAGTGTAGTGTGATGTGGTTCCATGGATGCTTATCATGTTTTGTTTGTCCATCCTAGGTGATATCATCGACGAATTATTCATGACAGTATAAAGAATAATTATACTCTTTCATTAGAGAAGAAGTGTTTTGAAACCAATGAAGGATGAAGTCTTTGCTAGGGAGAAAGGGGAGTCTACTACACTTTTGTACTTGACTAAGGTCCTATTTGGCTAAGGATTTAGAGTACCAGAAAGCACTTTCCGGCCCTCAGAAAGCTCTTTGGAGTGGTACAGTGATATTTGATAAAAAAATCGAGAAGCTGTTTTGTCTTTGCCAGAAAGCTGAAAAAATCTACTTGGAGAAAGCTATATTTTGAAGCTTTCCCCAAAAATACTTTCTAGCCAAAAACAGAAATCTATTTTGATTTCAATGAAATTTTTTAATGACATAAATACCTGCTAATAAATCTCATAATC